>PVKY010006287.1:0-16194 GCA_004027775.1 Bradypus variegatus
AGTCACCTGGGAGGACTTCTTAGAGGACGTGATGTTTAAGCCGAGTACAAGAAGCTGCTGGATTTGGTGATATAGAAGTCCTTGGAGACCTCTAGGGAACTCGTCATCCTCTCCAAAGGACTGGAGAGAAGGTTTGGGGTGAACCCTGTGCAGTAGATGGTGCTTTTCTTATTTTCAGCCTTAAGGGTCAACAGGGCACCGTGCGTTCACAGGGACCACAACAAATGACAGTCTTTCCCGAGCCTGGGAGGGTGGTAGCACCTGCCTTAGCTTCCATTGCATATTTGGCCTTAGGAAGATGTATTCAGAGAAAAAGAGCTCCCACCCACATTGAGCCCATGAAAAAGACTTTAGTGGGGGAGATGGTTTGAAAAGCGGCTTTGCCATGGAATGTCAAGTGTGAGACCCTGCGAGGAAGACATTCCAACATTCCGAGTTTTAGTACTACAAAGCTCTCTGGGCACTGCATTATCCCACGGTTCATTGCTCAGGAAAATTTCTAAAGAAATTTAGGGGCCTGCCCAAGGGTGCCAAATAAAGATTAAAAAATAAATTAATTAAAAAAAAATCAATCCAGCACCAAAATCATTTTATAAGAGAAAAGACATTTTAACATTGAAAGAAAAGGAAGTACTTAATTATGGAAGGGTTAGGGCATTCCTATATATGAATTACATTTAGCTTGATGAAAAACCACCTACTTTTTGTTATCTTTATCATTTTGTCCCAGGCTGGCAAAATCATTGTCACAAGCCAGCATCAGGCAACTAAGAATTGTGTCACGAACCACTGGCCAATCCATTGAGAAGCAGTGGGTAGATGTTCCAGCCTGTTTTGCAGAACTACCCTCTGAAGCTGAGGCTGGAGGACTGAACAGATGGTTTAGCCAGCATGAAAGCGAGGCAGGGATTCTGTGCTGGGGTTGGCTCTGGATTAGCAGGGCTTTTGATGGAGGGGCATGTGTGTGTTTGGGTTTGCGTGCCGGGCAAGGGAGCAGTGGAATTTGTCTGAGCCGAGCTCGCACATTGAAATTATTGAGCGACTTACACGCAAGGCCGTGACCTGGACTCCCAGCTGAGACGCCACGTGGCAGGCTTGAGCCAGGGGAGCCGAGGACAGGCTCACATCTGCTCATCTGCTTACGTAACCCTGCTCCCCAGCTCCCAGAGCCAAGAAAACACACAAAGCCAGCCCAGCGGGGCCGAGGGCCGGTGGTAGCACAAGCCATGCGCCGCTCAGCAGGGGAGCCCCAGCCTGGCCTGCAGACTGTCACGGAGTCCTCAGTCTTCTCTCTGCCTCCTCCTGTAGCCTCTCTGACCTTGAGTGGTGGCTTTGAGCCCTGACAGCAGGTTGTTGGGGTCATAGGCGAGTTGGTCACTGCTCTCCCGGAGCCTGAGCCAGGCATGCAGTGGAGGTGGGCAGGGCACTCGAGAAGGCCCCCCGCCCTGCTTGCACCAGGACCAGGAAGGTATTTGGCTCCAGGGCTGTCCAGTCTCAGAGGTGTGAGCCGCAGGGTTCTCAGAGCAGTGGAGAAAGAATGCCCGATAGGGCAAGGAGGGCAGGATTGGGGAGTTAGCCTGTTCTCAACATGCTGGAGGCCTGGTGGGGGTTGTGAGAGGGGCACAGGGGGAGCAGGAGGGGCTGCTCAGTGGTAAAGCTTTCCACGGAGCCATCCAAGGAGCCAGGTACTTGGCCAGCCTCAAATGAAGGCAGTTTTCACTTTAGTTCTGCCTCCCACTCAGCAGGAAACGGTCTTGTCCACCTCTTTCCCAGCCAAGGCTGGCACACAAGTTGGCACACAGTAGGTGTCCAGAAAGTAGTGCTTGACACAAATCAAAAGTGGCCTTGGCACAAGTCACAGGGAGAGTCTGCCTTAAACAAACACCTCAGTAGAGACTCCAGTTTGGTCCTTGCATGAGGCGCCCATGGATTGTCAGCTTTTGATACCTTCTGTTTGTAAATGTGCATGAGTGTGTGTTTGTGCCGCTGTAGAGGAGGTAGTAGCTGTTTTAATCATCACACTGACCATCAAGGAGGTTCGTAATCCCCATTTTTGTATCAAGTCTCAGAAGTGAAATGACTTGGCAAAGTCAAGTTGCTTGTGAATGGCAGAACCAGAACGCAGACCTGGGACTCCTTCCTGTCCACTCCCCTGTCTCCTACTTTGGCTGCTTATGCGTTCAACAACCATTTGTTGAGCACCCACCTAGGTGCCTTGCCCCGTCTTAGGCGCTGGGGCCATGAGACAAATAAGACACAACTGCCACTCCCTGGTAGCTCCCAGGTAGGAGGAGGGGCAGGTGATGGGAGCACGGTGTGAGCCGTGCAGTCAGAAGGGCCGGTTCTCCCTGGATGGATTGGGGAAGTTTTCACAGAGGAGCAGATGCCTTTATCTGGTCTTGAGGAATGACTAGGAATTCGACAGGATTGTTGTGGCAGAAGGAAGCGATTCTAGGCAGAGGGAACAGCATGCTCTCCCTGGCTTCCAGGTATCTGGGCAAGGCCCTTTAGGGAGAGTTATGGGTGGTTCAGTAGGACTGGAAGAGGGGGTATGTGCAGGGGAACAGAGGGAAATGAGGTCAGTGGGGCCAGATTGTGGCCCACCTCAAAGGCGTTGAGAGTTCATTCACGTGGGGGTCATGAGAGGATCTTGTATCCCTAGTTTTTGTTTGTTTGTTTGTTTTTGCTTAAACAAGAAGGGATTATTGTCTCATGGTTTCAGAGGCTAGAAGTCCAAAATCAAGGTGTCAGTAAGACCATGCTTTCACCCCAGTCTTGTCATTTTCTGGTGCTGGCTTGTTGCAATCCTTGGGGTTCTTGGCTTGCATCTCTGCCTCCCATCACATGGTGATCTCTCTCTCTCTTGTGTCTGTTCTTCTGGTTTCTACCAACTTCTGGCTTCTGCCCCTCTTTATAAGGCCTCCAGAGAAACAGGTTAAGACCCACTCTATTCAGTTGCCACATCCTTACTAATAATAGCATCTTCTAAAGGTCGTATTTCCAAATCGATTCAAACTCACAGGAACACGGATTGAGATTAAGAACATGCCTTTTGTTGGGGTACATGATTCAGTATACCACAGGAATGTACTTCTTTGACATGGAGAAAGAGGAGAGTCTCCTGCACTGATCAGGTAGGGCTGGGTAAGATGTCAGTTCTCCAGAAACAATTGGGGCTGCTTTGTGTAGGGGTGAGAAGGTTTCCAGGTACAGAGCCCTTGGTTGTTCTTGGATAAGGCTGAAGGCAGAAGTGCTTGCATGTCAGTATAGACTGATAGAACATGATCATTTCAGATGTGGTTTGGATATGGTGAGTTTTCTATTATAGGCTCTGCCCCAACTTAGGTCAGCTGCTTTCAAACTCTTGTGAATAAGCCTGATCTTCAGTTGGGGTGAATGTTTGAGAAGCCTCTTTCCATGACTTGGAACTAACGAATTAAAAGCATATTGTATCATAGACCAAGAAGCCAGAGCTTTGCTTAATTTAGAGATCATGGAGAAACACATTCAGATCCAACAAGAGAATCACTGAATATTTAATTCAATATTTAATATCCTTGGACCTATCTTTGTGTTTTGTTTGTGTAATGACTCCTGGCTGTTTTGGTTAAGCCCTTTTAATGCCGGTGAGCAGGGGCAGGGTGATTTGGGCACTGATGCCTCTGTACACCAGGTGCCCCAGCCATTATTTCTGATTCATTTCTCTCCTATTCTGTTTATAAGAAGGTGTGCATGTGTATGTTAGGGGTGAAGAGATGGGCAGGGTCTAGAATCAATGGCCATGAAAGGCCCTTTCTAGCACTGGGTTGTCTAAAATTCTAGTTAAAGACTGAGCTTTGAAATCTACATAAACTCACCAGAGGAGAAATAATCATTATGTCTGCTGTAAAAACAATAGGTAAAGAAAATATCAAGACCCTATTTAGGGAAACTCATAGCTCCCTTAAGCCTTGCATCTTTGGCTACATGCTACCTCTAATCCCTCTTCAACTCTGAGCCTGATAACTACTTCAGATGCAATTACTCATATTTTACAAGCCATTCTATGTCTGCCATCCTCTTGCTCAGAAAGAAAGAAATTACACCAGAGATTGAAGCTTCCATTTGGGAAGGGGTTTACATTAGAAATCCTTGAACTCTGGCTCTATCCTCCCACCCTGTGACTCCAGCGCCTCGCCCCACCACCTGGTAATTTGTATAGCGTTTTCATGCCTGCCTGCCTGACTCTAGCTGGTTGGCTATTTCAAAGCTTCCTATTTTGAGTGATTGAGTTGAGACTCTTGAGCAATACTCTCTGGGTTCAAATCTCAGCTTGTCACTGACTAGCTGCACAACCTTGGGTTACTGCCTAGCCTTATGTGTTTCAATTTGCTTAGCTGTAAAAAAAAATTAATAATAATATCTACCTCATGGGATTGCTGTATTTAATGAATTAATATCTGTGAAGTGCTTAGAACAGCATCTAGAAAATATTAAAGCTATATTAAATGTCAAGTGTTGTGTCTCCTAATGGTCTTGAAGCCCTAGGAAGGCACAGTTTATGGAAGTTTGCTCCATTTTGTCAGCTGCTGTGTATACTGAGTAGACACCCACTATTTGCTCAAACTTGGGCACCTGTGAAGTCATGAGAAGGGAGAAAAAACAAAAAAAAACTAGGAGAAAGTAGAAGACTTGCTTTTTTCTGGAAAAAATTTACACTCACATTGTAGAGAGTAAAATGCATGGATTAAAACCACTTACAAGTTATAAATGAATAAAACAACTATATAATGGAAAATTTGAAATTAGAGAAAAGAAGGGAAAATGTTTCCTCAAACTTCCTTCATTCTAACCCAACTTTTATTACCATTTTGGGGCCATTTCTTGGAAACTTTTGTTATGCATATGATTTTAACAATAAAGTTGTGATCAAACTCACACATCTGCTCCTTTTTCATTTAGCATTATATTAACAAATGTTTCCAAGTTGTCACATAATATTCAAAACTAATAGTTGCATAATAGTCCCTCTTCTAAATGTACCATCGTTATTTACCTATTTTCTAGTGAAGGGCACGGATGTTTATTTTCCAATTCTCCCTCTTTTTTAAAGCTCTAATATACACTACCTATATGCATGTATCTTTTCTACATCTAGTAGAAATTTCTTCAAGATAGATTCCCGCAGTTGTGAGTACTAGATTTAAGGTATGACTGTTGTGTAGTTTTGTGGGTTTCTTAATAGTTTTATTCATATACCACACAATCTATCCAGAGGTACAGTGAGTAGCTCTTGGTATAATCACAGAGTTATGCATTCACCACCACAATCAATCTGAGAACATTTTCATTGCTCTGAAACAAAACAGAACAAAACAAAACAAAACCCATACCCTTTGTATATCCCCCTATTGACACTTAGCTTTGGTATAGTAACATTGTTATAATTAATGAAAGAATATTACAATGTTACTATTAACTATAGTCCTTAGTTTGCATTAATTGTATTTTTCCCATATACTATCCTATTATTCACACCATTTAATAGTGATGTACATTTGTTCTAGTTCATGTAAGAACTTTCTTATGTTTGTACAATTAGGTGTGGTTAGATTTTAATTTGAGGATGATCACTTAGGGCTGTAGAGGATAGCTTGGCATAGTACATCAGGGGGCAGGGAGGTAGTTGTAAATGACCCAGACAAGCTGTCGGAATAGCGAGAAGGGTTGAAAGAGATTATGGAGAGTGAATCTAAGGATTTCGTGGATCATGGAGGGGTAAAAGAAGGAAAACGGGGAATAGAAGATGGGCCACCCAGGTGTAGGTGCCCACAGTTGGGTAGACATTGGTGTCAGTTGCTGAAGAAGCAGGTTTGGCCATGGGCAGGGGGCAGGGGGTGTTGGAGAGGGTTCAGCTGGAGCAGGTTGAGTTGCCCGTGGATATGTCCCAGAGAGTGGGGTCAGGAGAGAGATGTGGGATGGAGACAGAGGTTTGGGTGCTGCCAATGTGCTGAAACCAAAGGCCTGGGTGAGATTGTCCAGGGAGAGTGAGAAGATAGGAGAGCAAAGGTGAACATCAAGGAAAAAGGCTGAGATAGTGTGTTGGAGAGGTAAGAGGACACCTTTGGTAGTCAAGACATCATCTACCTCTCCCATCCAGGTGACTCATTTCTTCCTGCCTGCTTGGTCATCTCTGCACTCTGGGGGCAGGAAGGGTGGGAGGAAGGATTTCTCAAAAGATCTTGGTTTGGGTCCCAGCTCCCCTTCCGGTTTAACAAATACCTCTGGGCATATCAGGGCTTTCTGGGACCTTAGAGATATCGCCAGTCTAATCCTTGTAATTGTCAAATGGGAAAACCAAGTGTCCTGAGAGTGGATGGTACTTGCCCAAAGGTTTACCCAGCAAGTCCCTGGTGGAGCTGGCCCAGGGCCTGCCATCCTGTCTCCAGTCCAGGACCCTTTCCTGAAGATCACATTAGTGGAACCACAAAGGGGAACAACCGGGACACTTTCCAACCCATGGGTGTCTGCTCCGGGGAGGCTGGGCAGGCCAAATGTGAATTCCTGTGTTCTGGGTTGGTTTCAGAAGCTGTGAGCAGATTGTAGTGACAGTCCAGGTGCTTCTTGGGTTCCTGAAAATGGAGTTATATTTAGCATCTTCAGAACCAATGGTGGGGGTGTGTTGCAGATGTTGTTGAAGTGAGAAGTGCCCAGTGATGCATCTTTCTTTCATGTTTTTCACAAGTTCACTGCAGCAGGGCTTCCAAGAGGACTTTGCCCAGAGTTGGGGTGTTCCCTTGTGGACCTTATGGAGAAGGGCTATAATCATGAAAGTATAAGTTGTGGGAGTCCCTGAGGACACTCCTTGCCTGAAAGCCCCAAGGCTTGTGAAGATGGGAGTTCCCACTCCCTGTGCCCTTCCTGAGCCTAGTATCACCTGGGCTCCTTGTTAACTTATCCATCTAGATCCTTCCCAAGATCTATTGGCTGTCCAGGGGAGAGGCATGAAATTCTGCATTTTTACCAAGAGCCTTGGGTGATTCTGATGAGCAGATAGATAAGTTTGGGAAGAACTGATCCAGAGTGACCCCTTTGGTCCTTGGAGCATGGTGTATGGTCAACTGAGGGCCTCCGGGAAGTTGGGGCTGGGTCCACAGGCCATGATATGAGGGGCAAATCTGTGAGGCCCCTCTCCCTCCAGGGAGGGAGGCTCAAGGCCTGAGGGGGCAGCCAGGGCCCTTGAGTCCCAAGAGTCTCCTTCCCCACTCTAGGGTGTCTGTGGTCTGAGCTCTGCAGGGGTGAAGAAGTCAAAAGGATAAAGCCAGATTAGGTCTTTGCCTTTAAGCTTTTTGTCACTCAACACAATTCATGGAATAACAGCCAAAGTGGACATTTGTACAGGATCTGTGGGAAGAGCTAACTAGGGGGAATGAGGAAGGCCTCTTGAGTTTTGAAGGATGCAGAGTTTAGTGGTAGGGGAAAGAGGGAAGAGTATTTCTGGCAAAGGAAAAAATGTGGACCTAGGCATGGTTTATAAGAATGAGGAGGGAAGTGGACATAGCTGAGACTAAAGGGCCTTGTTGCCAAGCTAAGGGGTTCAGCCTTATCTTAGAGTGACATGATCAGAGTTGTGTCTCAGAAGAAAATGAACTAATAGGAACAGGTTCTATGATGATGGGGCTGGGTCAGCAATGGAGGGAAGTGGAGAAGAGTGTGCAGGGATGGGGCAGAGCAGGACGGTGGATGAGCCCATCCCTACTGCCAAGAGGGATGAAGAAGGGTCAGCTTGGGGAGCTACATCTTGCTCAACAAACAGGCAGGCGCCCCAGGCCTCAGGTAGGTTCTCACCAGCCCACTTCACGTGAACTTTGCTCAGAAATTGTGGTCAGCATTCTTGCCTCATCTATTGGTTCCTTCCTCTGTTCCTGTGGCTAGTTTGCTTCACAGGCAAAGCTGGATATAGAGTAACAGTTCCCAAAGTGTGTTCCCTGACTACATGATTCTGTGGCCAAATAAGTCTGGGAAATGGTGGATTAATAAAGTGAGGGAGGTTTCTTGGTTGTACAACTTCTCAGAGATTTTGGTGTGTGTCGTGACTTTCCAGAAGTGGGATTTAGTATGCAGGGCTCCCATCCTCATTGGACCAGGGGCCGTTTTTTTCCACTGAGCATCTTGCTAGGAGCAGTGTTTCCTGGAACCCACCTGAGGAAGTCTGCTTACAGGGGATACTGGGTGTCACGGGTTTGAGTCTTGCTTTGTCCCTGGACCAGTCTTCGTTCTCCTGCCTCATGTGTGCTACCCAAGGGACAGTACCCAGCCCTCAAGGAGAGCATCCCCCACTTTGCTCTACTTGTTCCTACTTATGAGACAAGGACTTCCTTGTCTGTTTCTGGATCTTGACCTTTCCCTTCCCCAGACTTCTAACCTGCTACTATCTCAAAACCCACTGTCCAGATCTCATCAGTTTTCATCTAAGCCAAGTACCCTGTTACTAACATATTTCTCTTATCTGGATCTCCACTCCACCAGGCCCAGAAATTGTGGGCACCCTCCCTTTTTCATTCCCTTTGTCTGTACTGTGACTAAGCAATCTTTGATGTTCTTTCTGGTTGTCTTCTCTCTCTTTCTCTTCAGTCTCCTCTGGGGTCTTGTTGCCTCCAGCCCCTCCTTGTCGAGTTTGCTTTACCCGTGCATCAAATCCCTTCCTGAAACATGGGTTACACATGCCTCTCTCCCTGCAACTTTCCGATTTGAGGCTGAGTTCCTCACCTTGGCATTCCTAACCCCCATTTCCCCCAGATGCACGCACGTGTGCACACACACACATCATTCCCAACTTAGGCTAGATTCAGACAAGGCCACAGGTTGTGTTTAAGGCCACAGGGTTGAAAGTGGCAGAGGCAGGTCTCAACCTTGGGACTTCGGAGGAAGTGCTTTCTCACCTATGACCTCTGATTCTTACAACAACTCTGTCAGGGAATCTGAGCAGGAATTATTATCCTTATGTCCATTTTACAGGTGAGAAACACAGAGCCTGAGAGGTGGTGGGTCCTGGGCAGATGTGTGATGGATAGGGTCACCACCACCCTGGTTTGCCCAGGACTCATGGGTTTCTTAGGAAGCAGGACCTTCAGTGCTGAGGTTTTCCCAGGACAGTTGGTCACTCTGGTGATGGAAGAGGTTATGCCCAAGGCCACACCGCCTCCCGGGGGGAGGAGCTGTCTCCCCTGCAGCTGCGGCCTGGCCAGCCAACACGGCATGTGGAGCGGTGCATCCTGTAACCTGCTAACTCCTTCTTCCCTCCACCTCTCTAGTGGGCCCCATGCAGATTGAGTTCAACGTGCCCGTGGACCTGGAGCTTGTGGCGAAGCATAACCCGGAGGTGAAGCTTGGCGGCCGCTATTCTCCCAAGGACTGTGTCTCTCCTCACAAGGTGGCTATCATCATCCCGTTCCGCAACCGGCAGGAGCACCTCAAGTACTGGCTGTATTACTTACACCCAATCCTGCAGCGCCAGCAGCTGGACTACGGCATCTATGTCATTAACCAGGTGAGGTCTGGGAAGATGGGGAGAGGAGGGCTTGAGCGTACGTGTGCATGCGTGCAGGTGGGTCAGTCACGGGAGCGAGGCACTGGGGGCAGTTTCACGAGCACTGGCATTTTACAGCGAGGAGCCCTCTGCCCCGTCTTTATTTTAACAACGTCGATGAGCTAAACATCATACAACGTGCTCGTTGCTCTTAACTCTGTTAGCCAAGGGAAATTGCTGGATATTTTTTTGGGGGGAAGGAGGGAATGAAGGCTTTCAGAAAAGTTAAGAGAAAAAAGTCAACCCTAATTCTTCTAAAGTAAAGCACTGGTTATATTTCTTGTCTTGGATAGCTATGTATCTTCTTTCTTTCTTTCTTTTTTAAACACCCATTTTGATGGGTAAGTTGAAAGTTTATCCAGACTAACTCCACATTCTCTGGGGCATGTGGGAGAGATGGCGTCCTTAGTTCAGGCCACATGCCCGCATGCCAGTCCCCAGCGAGATGTGTGGGGAAGTCTGATTCATGGGCTGGGCCAGGTCTGAGAAATGAGAGCTTCTCCCTGGTCTCTGTGTGTCGGGCTTTAGCCCTGTTTAGAAAGCTAAAGCTGAAGCTGTGTCAGCCTTTATCACCATGACCTGGAGAATAAGGTTGACCTAAGAGGCATTTTTATTGAAATAACTTTGCTTATTTGTAGTTTGTTTGAGGAACATTATTATTTTTCTGAGTTTAACTTTGGTATTTTATGTTTATCCCAAATGTCTAAATTCACATTTTTGCTGGTAATTTGTGTGAACTGTAACCTCCTAGGTACAATCATGTATTTCTCTATGTCCCAAATGCCATTGAAATCCATTTGAAGAGACAGAGATACCCATTTCTAAAAGGCCTGCTGTCCATTTCATTTCAAGATAAACTCTGAATCTGCTTGAAGTAGCGAGCGTTGTTGGCAGTTTACAACTCCCATCAAAGATGAGGGATTTTGTGTGCCTTCCGTTGGACCAGAGGGAAGCTGGAATAGCAGTTCTGTCCTTCAGCATTTCTGAGGACTGTGCTGCACAAATTATTCCAGGGAGATTCTAAAGAACTGGTGTAAAGGCCCATTCCTGCCTGTCCTGAGCTTCCAATGCCATGTATAGCAAGTAGGACTTTCCCCAGGAAGAAATTGATAAAATCCTGGGTAGCATGCAATTGGATGGTGGCTTCCAGATATTTTGGAGGCTCAGAGGGAGAGAGCAGTTGACCTTGAAGAGCCAGGATCTAAACTAGATTCTAAAAACTGGGGCCCGTGGACAGGGACTTCAAGGCAGAAAGGAACCTTGCATGATCCTAGAGAATCAACTGACCACTGGAGTAGGAAAGCAGCAGAGGCTATGGGAACAGGGGCTGGAGTTGAGCCTGTCAGGTGGGGAAGAGTAGAATGAGCCCTGTTACAAGGGGGCTGAAGCTCAAGGCAGTAGAGCAGATGGAAAGCAGAACCCCTCGGGGCTGATTTTGAGCCTACAAAATCCAGGCCACTTCAAGCCAACAAGTATTTGTTTAAGACAGACCCTGTCATCAAGAAACACTTGTGCAGTGCCTGCGAACATACGTTGATCATTGCAAGATTCAGGAGGCTGTTAGTAAAGCGATGGCAGTGAGCACCTGCAGGAGGAAGCCACCGTCACCAGGAGCCAGCAGTGATAAACAAGAACAAGCCAGGCCAGCTGCACCTCCCTCCTTTCTTTAACAGTCAGTATAACAGTAGGTGAGTGAGACGCTGTAGGCGTAATGTCAGTTCTTACTCGACAAGCCATTTAATGGTCTCCCACAAATCTGCCTGAGCAGAAAATGGACAACAGTGTGTCTGGGTGGCATATGGTTAGATTAACACATACATTTGGGTAAAGAGTGTAAAAAAGAGTCTGATGATGCTGAGTTTATGAATTCTGGTGACTGTGATTGAGGAAAACTGGAGGGGAGGATGCTAATGTATAGATATATTGTATTTTAGGTACATATGAGACTTCCCTCTTCAATTAGAAAGTCAAAGCAAGTAACAGGCCAGTAAAATTTGATTCCTGTGACACAATTTACATTGGTAGTCCCCAGGCTTCAAACAACTACAGATTTCCAAATGCCCCATACCAGCTCCACGCTCCGAGCTGGAAGAACAGCCCAGCGAGGTGGCCTGGACCAGGGGCACCACTGTGGTGGCCAACACTGGACACTGCGTATGTCGGCCTTCCTCCCAGAGTGCACGCTGCAAAACAGAACCCGAGGCCACGTGGAGGGTGCTGCTTAAACAGCGTGAAGCAGGACTCATTCTTGCAGAACCTTCAGTACCCTGCTGCACAGGGTGACCTTCAGGAGAAGTATTCAGCTCACAGTCCTGAGAGTGTCTGACTGGAGAAGTGCTTTCCAAGAATCATGTCAAGTGATGAATGTTATGTAAATCACACTTTGGGGAGAGCAGGCTAAATTAGCGCCTCCTCCCCGCCCCCTCCTTACTTTCCATTCCCTGGGATACCAGGAACTCCCCTTGCTTCCCCTCTCTCCTTTGCAGCTTAGCTAACACAGCACCAGAAATACTTAATTTTTAGTCTTTCAAACATAGATTTGTGTAAAAGTCTTGTGTCTTTTCTTTTCTTTTCTTTTCTTTTCTTTTTTTTGCCTCTTCCAAAGGTTAGCTATTTACTTTATTTTCCTTCTATCTCCTCTCCCAATCCATTTTATCTCTCCTGCTCCAACTCCACCCTGATTATTTCTTTGGGAAAATATAAAATATGGTCTGAGTTTCCAGGTAACCGAGTCAAGAGGAAACTGGAAGTCTGCCCCACCTCTTTCTGGTAAAGACTATTATCTTCATAGTATTGCTAAAGAACACATAATGAAGTGGTAATAGGAGACCCAAGCCTTAAAAAGAAAGAGGAGGAAGGAGAAACATTTAGATCACTCCCATTCTGCAAATTAGAAACTTCCTGTATTCTCTGTTTCATGGTTATATTCTAGAAGAGGAAGAAAGGGATTTCATAGCATCTGGCTTTGACTTTTGTGCCTTGTTTGTTGGGCAAATAAACATTATGAGCTGTTAGGCATCTATCCCCGCCCCTTACTTTCCCTGTCCCAAGGGCAGAAACTCTGCTGCCATTTGACTCTTTATTCTGTCCTTCCACCCACCCCCCATTTAAGATTAGAGAGAATGAAAGGAGCTCCTGAGACAGTCTAGTCCAGTGGTTCCTAAACAGGATTTTAAGAGCAGACCCTCGTCCTGCCCCATGAAGAGCTACACGACCCCCTCTCCATCCATCTGCAGCGGATAACAGCATTGCAGTTCTACTTGAAATGGGGGCCCTGTCCTCTGCACCACCTCCTTAGCTTCCCCTTCAGTATTTGCTGGGATTTTAAAAACCTCTACTTCCTTTCACAGATGAGGAAACTGAGGCTCAGTGAGGGAAAGTGACTGGCGGAAAGTCAGACAAGTAACTGCAGGGCCGTGACCCAAACCCCAGCCCCTGACTCCCACGTTTAGTGCCCTTTCCCTACAGCACAGTGACTCTCCTCAAGGCCATTAGCCCTTTCTCAAAGTGCGCCTCAAAGCCGTGTGCCCAGGACTGGGCATGAGCTCCAGGCTCATAATGCCTGGGTTCCCTCCCAACTCAGCCCCTTCTCAGCTCAGCGACCCTAGGTAGGCTCCTCAGTCTCTTCAGGCCGTTGTTCGCTCATGGCTGGGATGGGGGTGGCTTTAGAACCGACCTCAAGGGCTGTGAAGTGCCTCGCACATAGAGAGCCCTCAGCAAATGTTAGCTCTCCTGGTTGTGGTTTAATTCCTTCCTCTCTACACCTCACTCTTCCTGCCTGTTTTCTCTGCCCTGTGCTGGGGCGATAAACTCCTTACTGCTCTCCTCACTTCCTGCTTTCCCCCCACTCAGTCCCAACATCAGGGCCCTCATCCCCATTTGTTGTGGTCAGAGGACAATGGCGTAAAGCCTGGGACCTGTCAGGTGACAGAATCTCAGAGGACTTAGACTCTGTCATGCTGGCAGCTTCTTCACAGGGGGCCGTGTCTCCTGCTCCACAGGCAGGGCTGAGCTTTCACAAGTTTCTGCAGTTCACATTATGCTATTAACCATCGCCTATTGGTTTAGGTCCCTCCAATCACCCTGACAGCATCTCGCTGAGAATGTGGATTCGTGTGTGTGGGTGGAGCGGGGCGTCTCCTCCATCCCTCTTCCTGCCCCAGCTCCCCAGGATCTTGGCAATCCTGGCACGTTCAGCCTCTGGGAGCCCAGGGTGCCCTGTGATATGCCATAGCAAATAGAGGGTACACCCTGCACTTCCTTATACTGGGAAAGGAAACTGTAAACCCACCCAAGGTGAGGAGAAAGGCAGGTTGCCTGCCACCTGGCAGCACTGGTCCTAAATAAAGAGATGCAGGATGTTTGTGGGATTAACCCTCATAAAAAGCTCTAGAAGGGTGAGGAATGCAGGCCCAGCTGGTTGGGTGGGTTTGCAATAACTACAGAGATCTTTGCTCCAACAGGCACCCAGGGGTGGTTTCCTCAATTCCACTTGTGTATCCTCTGGCTTTGATTGTCTCCTCAGTTTTGTGTCTGACCTTGGCACACCCACTCTTTAAACCCTCCAGTATATCCCCACTGTCCACAGCCTAGGGTTTGAGTGGTCCGCAGCTCTGAGCTTGGCATCTGAGCCTCTGCAGTCCATGCCTGACCTGCCTCCAGCCACGTCCTCCTCAGCCATAGCCGCAATGTCCACTGTCACCCAGACTTGCGTCTGTCCTCCCTTCCCTGTGCCTTTGCTTTTCTGTCTCCTCTGCCTGGCGTGCCTTCCTTTCTCTCTGCTTGTTCTCTTTTTGGCCATCATTTATGCACTGCCCTCCCCCACCCTTCTTTAGCTCTGTGCAGCCTCCTGGGGTGAAGATGACCCCTCCCTCACCTCCAGGCCACCTAGCCCTTTCTAGGATAAGGGATGATCAGAGGCCCTCCTCTGGCCAGGCCCCGGGCCCCCCAGCCCCTAGTCCCTTGGATCTGCCTCCCTCACCAGGCAGCTCCAGGCATAGTCACTATGTTCTCTGTCAGGGTGTGAAGCGTGGAGCGCATCGCTGTGACTGCTGCATTTTGTATCCACCTTTGGGATCCCTTACTCCTGATTTTCTGTTCAAGTCCCTGCATCTTGGAAGTGAAACCCTTTCCCAGCCAGGATAGGTCAGGCCCTGGCCCTGGGCCCCCCCACAAAGCTTTCTGCAGGTTGCTGACCGGGGCACGGGCTGCCGATGACACAGTCCTCCGGGTGACCTCCCTTTCAGGAAATATGCATAAAGCCTGCCTTAGCCCTGTGGCTGTTAGTGGCATAAAGCTCCCTGATGGTCCTGTGGACTCAACAGCTTGAATGGAGTCACCACTGTGACCCTCACCACGTTCCCAGGGAGGCAGATGGGTCTTCTTGTTCCCGTGCGGCAGGCCTGGGATTCGGGTGGGCTGGCTGAGGCCTGATGGATGCCTGGCTTTGCCGTGTTCACTCCCTGAATACTTGGGCTGTACACGCACCTGCTAATGCTGCAAGTCCCACGTGAGGAAATAGCAGCTTTTGAGTGACAGCCTCATTCCTCTGGGGAACTCCCCTGATTAACATGCTAACAGGTAAACCCTGGTGGGAAAGGCTGAGGGGAAAGCCGAGGAAGGACCCAGCTCGCTGCCCTGAAGGTCTTGTCTGGCTTTCAATTTTCCGCCCTCTTCCTTTTCATCTGTGGACTGTTTTAGGGGGGCCGTTGCACGGTGATGCCAGGCTGCTTGCCCTGAGACCCGGGTGTGGGCAGGCTTGGAGACCGGCCCTTGGGTCCTCCATGAGGGAGGGGGCCTGTCGCCGCAATCCCACAGCTTTTCTGTGTCCTCTGGCCAGGCAGCTGGTTCCTGCATGAGGCCGAGACCAGTTGGCGTGAAGCCCCCTCATGGGTCCCCTGTCATGGAGGGCAGCTGCCTGGGCCTGTGGCCCTCTGGGTTGGCTCCGATCTTGCTCATCTCTTTTTTCCAGCCTGCTTCCCTGCTTTCCATTTCTCCCCTGAGCTGTCAGTGTGTGGGGAGGGGGGTTTGAGCTCTGGAGGGGAAGGATGGGTCCTTCCTGGGGGTGGATGTGGGGGATGCTGGGGCAATGCCTGTTGGAGAGCTGCCCCGGCAAATGGGTGTTTCCTTTGCTGTGCTTCCCCCTCTCTCTGTCACTGTTTCTCTCCCTTCTCCTGGGGAATGTGTTGAAGCTGTTACAGGTACTCACAGAGCCCATGAACTGCCTTCCTGGAAATTATTCTGGGAAAGGCCATTTTCTCAGCCCACCCTTGACTTAGTGGGAGGGAGTGACAGCTTATTAGGAGTGTGCCTCTGCCCTGGAACAGGGGTGGTCAGAAGGGGCCCCTTTTCCTTTGCAGCCTTGACATTTGCCTCTTTTTTCCTGACTTTTCTCCCTTGCATCCATCCTTCTCTTTTTTTTTCTTCTTTTTTTTTTCCTTCTAGTGGGGGCCTTTTGCCTTTACTTGTTAATCCTGTTAGTAGCAAAGCAAGCTGAAGGAGGAGTTCCTCTCTGTGATCTGCTTCTTACTCTCCACCTACCTTCTCTTCTGCACCCTCCGCCTCCTATAAAGAAAGAGAGACAGGAGTGCTGACCTAACTGCTGCCGCCGCCGCTGCCACCACCAC
>PVKY010006288.1:0-16187 GCA_004027775.1 Bradypus variegatus
CTGTTCTTCCCATGCCCTGCACACAAACCCAGCTCTGATGAGGTCATTGACTGTGCCAGAAGTGGTAATTCTCATTTGTCACTCAATTCAACAATTACAGCGTTAATTGCTTCTCACTCCTTTTGGTTATAAGTTTTGCTTTTCTCCAGTCAACTTGGGAACAGGAATGCTATGTGTCTGTGATTGGAAGCTTTTCCTCTGAATATTATATAATAGAATTTAGACTGGGTGTGCAAGTAGAGTGACTGCCTGAGCCTGTAGCCACAGAAGTTTCTGGAAAAAAGAATAATGAGAGAAATATGTCAGTTCATCAAATGTACATGAAGCTGTGTGAGTGAATGCATGTGTAATGGGTTGGGGGCAATATTGATAAAAATGAACCAGATAGGATCCTGGCAGGAAAGAGAGCTATTGTCTATTAGAAGCAGATCAGAGGAACAGTTATAAAACAGTAAGTGACTCAAGAAAGTCTCCAAAATTAGAACAGAGAGGAGGAATTAATTGCAGAGCAAGAGGTGGATATTAGTAAACATTAAGGAGAAAGATTGAATTAGATTAGGAAACCTTAAAAATTGAAAGAATGATCCTGGTTTAAACACAAATAAAATAATTTTATTTGTTTAATTATAACATAATCATATCATTGTATCTATTTATTTTATTATTCAGTTGTTTAGCATGTATTTATTGAACACCTACTGTGTACCAGTCAAGGCACTGGTGACACAGTGAGAAATAATACAGACACGGTTGGTGAGCAAGTAGCATTTACAGCCTCACTCACAACAGTTGTCTCAGAGCGTATTATTGAAGGCATTTGATTTGAAAGCTTTATCCTTATGAAATGAAGTAGGTTAATGTTAAGGTTGATTTTAAAAGTGATATAATAAGAGCAATAACAAACAATGGTGGCACATATGGAACACCTATGTGTACCACAAACTGTGCTGGGAGATCTCTATACATTTTGTCATTTAATTCTCATAACCATTTTAAAAAGAAGAGGCTCTTAATTCCAGTTCACATTTGTAGTTTAGAGAGATAAAGGTACATCTACATGCTGGGAAGACCTGAGTTTTTTTCTTTCTCTACTCTACTATGCAGTTTTCCTGGTAGCAATGTGGAAGTTGGGTCAGGGTAGAAAGAGCCTGGTATTAGGGAAACCAACTAGGGAATACTCGCCAACACATTATTATTACTGTTCTACAGTATACACCCCTCTAAGAGCTGGAGAAGGGAGATGGAGAGGAGTATCCGATTCAGGAGTCTTGTTTCAGCTAAAATTCAACAGAATTGGGTGGTGTGTAAAATAGTGAAAGTGGAGTTGTTGAGAGTGCTCCTTCAACATTTCTAGTTTGGGTGACTGGAATGGTAGGTATCAGTGACAACAGAGAAGGTTGGAGTCAGAGGTAGGAAATGGCAGTGAATTCATATAAGGAGATGGTGGGACATCTAGATAAACATATCTAATAGGTAGTTGGATATATGGCATTTGAGAGAGATTAAGGTTAGATACATGGATTTTGGAGCCATCAACAAAGTGATAAGGAAGCAGGAGTACATAGCAAGCAAGCAGTTGCTTCTGGCAGCTTTTTTCAAAAATACTCAATGGGCATGACAGGTAATTGGCACCGCATGGACCATCTGGTAGACCAGGATTGGCATCACTGACTTTTTGGGCCTGATGATTCTTGGTTGTAGGAGCTGTCTTGTGCATTGTAGAATGTTAGCAGCATCCCTACCCTCTGCCCACTAGATTCAGGTAATAACCTCGACCCCCTAGCTGTGATGCTCACAATTGAAAATATCTCTAGACATTGCCAAAGGTCCCTGGGGGACAAAATTACTTCCACTTGAAAGCCACTGTAGTATAACAATGATGGTACATTCCAGTCCATATGACTATCCATAAGGAAGCATATCATGATATATATATATATAAATATAACATACATATTTTGGATACCTGTTCTACTTTTCTAGCCAACGGAATTCAAATACTACCCTCATAATCACACATGCAATGAAATGCTGACTTTGATATTAAATAGAAAGAATGCTGCATAGTTCTGAGTGCTTTGGCACCAGCCACTTTGCCTATAGTGTGAAAACTTATGAAGCATGTTCAAAAATCACTTAATTATACAACTTTATTTTAGTGCCTGTGGCAGAGACAGCTAGTGCTCACTAAATATCCTTGGGCTTTCTTACATTTCTGAGTCTCCCTTGCAGTTGAGTTAGAACTAAGTGAGTAGTTCTAGTCAATGGATTGTGAGAAAAGAGGTGAAATGTATCACTTCTGGGCTAAAACAGATAAAAGCCAGGCACCTCTTCCAACTCTCTTTCCCCTTGAAACAGTAATCTCAGAGTATTCCAAATGTCTCAGCTTCAAGGAGAAAAGGGCTGCCTGACTTTGAATAGATATGATGTGTCAAGCCACTGAGGTTAAGAGGTTTATTTGTTACCACAGCAGAATCTAGTTGTCCCTGACTAATAGAAATGCCATCAGCATAAAAGACAGGATGAGCAAGAATATTTTAATCAGTTTTTTTTGCCAAAGGTATGTATGCTTTATAGAAACATGACAATCACACATAAAATCTTCATCCAGTAAAGAAGTGAGATAATTAGTCACAGTAAGAAATCTGACATCATGTTAAATATTCATTCAAAGAAATACCAGTTGACTGTCACCTCTAGTTTCCTAGCTTCAATGGAGTTTTTCTTTTCTTCTCCTTCTCCTTCTTCTCCTCCTCTACCTTCTTTTTAACACTAGATGATTCTGTAAAATGGAGCTTGTGGCAATGAGAGATGGAGTTATGTAACATACCAATTCAATTTTGATTTCAGATGGGTCATGTGCATCTTGAAGCTTATTTCCACACCGCTTAAAACAAAACTTCACTAGTAGAAACAGTAAGGGAATCTACCTATGGTTTTCTCCCACAAGTTTTAAACGTTTGCAATAGGAATTGGGCAAAACTTCATGATTCTGTGTTATTAAAAATATTCCAAGCTCTTCTAGTCTTTGGAAAATATTTTTCTGCAAGTACTAGGGTTAATATGATACTTCTTGAATTGGATAACTTGCTAGATGAAGCAACTGATATTATTCCTCCATTCTGATCTGCAGCAAAATTTTTGCTAGAATTGTTAGCATGTCTGCTGATAGTATTACCATTAACTTAAGGTGCAAACTATAAAGGTTTTAAGACATTCTTCCACAAGTATGTGAATAACTGAAATGAAATTTTGTGGGAATTTGTTGCATAACAGAAATTTTTAACAATTATATAAACAGTGCATCTCATGTTTTTCCATTTGATGTGATGGATTTCACATTTACATGGCATGAATGAAGACACTGATATCATTTTGTGACTTTATTGCAGTACAGTTCAGACAAATCTTGACACTATAAAACACAAGAGTTCAGTGACTGATCCCTGCTCTTGAAAGACTGCTAATGATGTTGCAATTCTATGAGCTTTGTTTTATTCAGTTGAGAAAGCATTATCTGAAAGTTTTGTTTTAAGCATTCTGAGTCAGAACTCTTTTTATAAAGTAATGTTACTGTTTTTCCCCATATGCTATTCTTTAAAAGTAGGAGAAGATTATTTTGAAACCAGAAATTATTTGTGAATATTTGCCCTTAGAAATGAATTTAGAAGAAATATAGATTTTCAAGATAATACTGCTTAAAGAAAGTTGTATAAAAAATTGCTAGCAGTGGTATTCCTTGCAATTTGGATCCACTACATCAGGTAACAAGGGTATAGGATGTTAATTGTTGAATTATTCCAGACCTCTGAAAGGCAAGTTTCAGTGCTTCTATGAATTATGCTGGATACATTTGGAAAAAAAAGCCCTAAATGGGATGATCTGGAGAAGATATGGAATCATTTCTATGTTGCTCATCTCACTTTGTCATAAAATGATCTTTTTAATGAACTTTCAGTTCTTAAATCATATCTTAATGAGAACTTGCTAGCCAGATGGGATAGAAAGAAAGATCAGAGAGAGTTGAATGTGCATATAGATTTTCATCAGGAACACATTAGCATTCCATACATCAGGAAAATATAGAACTGCCTTCTTTTGCTGCCAGATTCAAATGCCATGATCAAGAGGTCTTTTTCCCTGATTAATATAGTTTAAGGTTCAGAAAATGTATTGATAATATTCAAATAGTGAAATCTTTCTTGATAATCCAAATGAATTACTCAGAAACTTGAGAAAAATCTGGAGGACTAAATAACTATTGAAATAATAGTAGTTACATTAGTACTAATTAAGAGTTTGCTATGTACTGGAGATGATTCTAAACACTTTGGATGAATGATTTCATTTAATCATCACAACAACCATATGAGATAGGAACTACTATTATTTTGCATCATGTCTGATAAAGCCCCACCAGTCAAAGCCAATTGCATGGCCAAGTCCAGAGTTAATGTGTGAGGGAATTATACAATGACATGGATACAGAGAGATATGATTCATTGGGCCCATTACTATAACAATATACCACAGACCTTAATAAATGTCCTCCTGGGGTTGGTTCAGAAGATATTTGAGTGACTCCACCCAACAGTGCCACTCCCAAACACTCCCCCATTAACTAAAAAATCTTAAGCTTGATATTCAAGTCACTTACCAGTGTGGCTCCTTCCCAAAATTATCTCCCTGTAACCTCTTCAGAAATCCTCTACTCTAGCCAATGTCCTGATTCACCGTCTCTCCCCATTTCTACAAAGTCAAACTCTTGTTATTTCTAAATAGCAAGCTATTTCAGGTTAAAGAATACTATTCTTCTGCTGAACTCCAGTCTCCTGTATCATTTCCCATCATTTCATTTTTGCTATTGCAATGATTTTATATGTCTTATTTGTCCAAGTAAGTTTTATGTTCTAACACACACACACACACACACACACACACACACACACACACACACACACACATACTCAGTAACCTGAATTGAACTGGGTTATGGTGAAAGGAAGTTGTCTCAATGTTTGTGAATTTCTTGCAAGGGTTGAAGTTGGTCTTGTTTGGGTTCTGGGTAAAGCCTGAGATCCTGAGGTGGACAGCACCAAGCCTGGCAAACAAAAGGACATATTCTTTGCAGAACTTGCAGATAAGATAAATTCCATCCCTGAGGGGAAAAACAGGGGAGATAGGCCCCAGATTCTGCATGGAGCAAGAAGTTTATGGGCTAGGATGAAAACTGCATCACAAAATCCGTGATGTTAACAAGCACCATCCATTTAATTTGGTAGTTGGAATGCACATGGTCCATCTTTAAGTTGAGGACTCACTGGGATTCTGGATTGATGGGCTTTCTTGGTAGCAGAATTCCCCAATGCAAAAGAATGTTGGAGAAGCACCTGCTATCACATGACACTTTAGGCCTTCCATGAAGCTTCTGGGTAATCAGATGGCAGTTATTCAACACACACTTAAGGATCAAATACTATATGCCAGGCACTGTGCTTGGCTCTGGGGACTAGTGAGAGGGTTCCCTGCTCTGGTGGAGCTCATGGCCTTCGAAAAGTGCACAGGCATTTAGAGAACTTTGTGATAAGTTCCAGCCTGGGGCATTTTCAGAGCACACAGGAGGGGGCCTCACCCAGACTTAGGAAGTCAGGGAAGGATGCCCAAAGGATGTAGCATCTAAGCAGAGACCAGAGGAAGAAGATAAGGATGAATCAGCCTGAGAGGTGTGTGGGCAGAGGAAGTAGTTTGTGAGAAAAATCATGTTGCGTTCAAGACGTTGAAAGCCATTGAGTGAGTTTGAAGGAGGGGAGAGAAATGAAGCAGAACAAGTGTCCAGGACCCTGAATGCTCCAGGCCTTGTGACCCATGTCAAGGGGCAGAACTAGAACAAAAGCCTAAACACAATCACAAAGTGAAAGGACATTTTCATCAAAGGATATTAAAAAAAAAATTATTTGTAAAGACTAGAGAGTTCTCTTGAATGAATGAATGAATGAATGAATGAGAGTTGAAACCTGGATGGTACCCAATGGCTAAATGCTCTTTATTTAAAACTAGCAAGGAATGAAAGGGGTTAGGGGATGAGGCTACATGGAGAAACGTAGGGCCAGTTACTCCCCTGTCTACTGAAGAATTGAACATTTCAGAAGGCAAAGGGCCCAGCCTCTTAGCCTGCTACTTCTCTACCCTTTCCCTGAATCACCCGTTGGTCAGATCTGCAGTGACATTGTGTAAGCAATTTGTCATTTCATATTACTCATTTTTTCAGCCCTCTATCTGACTTTGCTAGGACCTGATCTCTTTTTAGTTTTTCTCATGTTTTTGTTAATTTTCCAAATGCATGCAAGTATCCTTTAGTTCTCTTTTTATTCTTAGGAGGACAAAATTGGCAGGGTCCATTTATAGCCTGTTCTCTGAGGATACTTCAAACCTTATAAAAATTTCAGTTTTTCTTCCTTATGGGAAATGTCGTCTGGTTTTAAAGGCATGTACATGGTTGGCTCTTTCCAGTTAAACAAGTGGAGGGTTCCTATTCCTGTCCCTGTTTTAACATTGTACATTTTTATGAAACGTAGAATAAAAATAAAGTGCAAAAGAAATACATGAAAGTTTCCAACGTGACTGGAGGAACAGAAATGAAAGGCGCATTTCCAGAGAGTCCTTTTTTATCAAAGGCATTCCTCTGACAGAACAAACAGATGCTAAAACAAGGGAAATTGGGAGTTGATTGTTTTCAAGGAGAGAACGCTTTTGGAAGCATTGGCCCTTCACCTCTCCCATGAGTACACATTGTAACTTCTCGGAACAGTTCTATGCTATCCCCTCTGATGCCATGCCTCTCATATGGGGCACTCTTGGCCCCAAGCTGACCATTCCCCTTTATTCACCCCTGCCACACAAAGGGGTGATGTCATCCCAGCGTCATCTGATATTCCAGTGGCCCATCTGCCCACCAGGCACCCAGCTCCCAGGGACATGGAATTAGGAGATCTCAAGAGAATGCCCAGGGCAAAAGACTCCAAACCTTTTCTGCATGAGTTTGGGTTTAATGCATCATGATTGGAGGTTTTCACACTGGCATCTTAACTTTTAAGAGATTAAATCCAGCCAGAACTTCAGAATCTTCAGGAGTGAGATGGAGAACAAAGCCCAGCTATGACCCAGGAGGCAATATTCTCTGGGCTCTTATAGTAGGGAAAGGACACTGCTTGGAAAGAGCATTTTCTCCACATCAATTCAGAAGCCTTTTCTCATCACCCCGGGTTCTACGCCGCAATATATGCTCCAGGATTGATGCACCTTTTTTACCTGCAGACACTGAAAAGGGGCTCCTTATACCCATCTTGTATTCTACCCCCCTGCAAACTTGACATTCTTACAATCAAGTCCTTGCACCGTCTAGTGGGGGATTTCAGACTGTTTTCTTATTACTAAATGGAGAGATATTAACAACACAATGCAGAAATTAAAAAAAAAACATATGGAGGGGGAAGGGAGTAGAAAAAGAAAAGACAGCCGCCTGTTCTTTTCTTCTTGGTATTATTATTTGTGACAAAGCCTCGGTCCATTTTTCTTCATAATTTGCAGGACTTCTAATGGGAACAGCACCTCCCAATTACCATGGCTGCCACAGGCTAATTTGGTTACCCTCCGGATCCACAATAGCGAAACTGTGTCGAGCCTTTGTCGATATTTGCATACTATACATACCAGGAATGTAAAACAGCTGCCTGGCCCCGCTCCCACTATCATGGCAATTATGGGTCATTAGCTCCCCACCCCCACCCCCACCCCTCTTCCCTTTTTCTTGTTCTCTTCTTCCCGAGTCTGGTAGGCAGTGGTAGGCAGCTGATGGATTTGCAGACAAGAAATGAGAAAGCGGAGCTGCGTGGCCTATTTAAGAGTCGGAGGTTGACGAACTGCCACTTGTATTACGCGCACACAGCCCTGCGCTTTTATTACTTGATTACCTCCTCTTCTTCTTTCCTTCCACTCCCTCCCTTCGCCCCCCCCCCCCTTTCTTTCGGGAAGCCTCTTGGAGGGTCAGTGCTTGGCCCCGCACGTGTCTCTGTCCGCATTTGTCCCGGTCCTTGGCAGACTCCGGGCGGCTTCTGGCCAAGGCGTGTGCTCGCACTTGGCGCGGAGGCCACGCGTCCTCCTGGTGAGATCGCGTCGGAGGGATCAGGCCTCAGACGCACAAGGCCAGCCGTGAGCACCCGTGCCGATCGACTTCAGGAGGAGGGGATGCTTTACTCTTAAATTTTTTTATTGAATCGTAGCACCATGGGGTAGGGGGATAAAAGGAAGGAAAGAAAAAGAAAGGGTCTTAACTAAGACCCCCTCTCTCCCTTGGAACAATGTGCAGTGTCTTGCGGTAGTTAATGGGAAGTTATGGTTTTGAATATAATTTTTCTCCTTCATGCTGCTAATTGTATTGACAATATGGATAGATTGAAAGACCCAAAGCTTTTGTGTTGTTTTGTTAAAGCAAATAAGTGAGGCACAAATGTAAATTACATCTCCAGGTTCACATTAGAGGTTTGCAAATAATACTGAGCTAATGGTTATTGCAAAGGAAAATAGCACTGGGATCAATATTCTATACAGTGGAAGGCGATACCTCTCTCTCTTTTAATCACCCCATTGCAGAAATGGCATTGAAATTTGAAATCTCATTTTCTCCATTTGTACAAATTGAACATAAATCACTATGAGTGAGGGGAGGTGGCAGGCAGCTTCACTCTTGGCAGGATTGCATTACTAATTAGTGTTGGGCTGAAGAGGTGCACAGCCTGGGAGAAGCTTCTCTAGACCTCTGGCCAAATGCAGGCTGCTCTGGAAAGCCTGGACAAGGGGGGGAGGGGCTCTGCCTCCCTAGTGGGGAGTGAGTAAAGCAGGGGTCAGCCCTGCAAAAGAAGGAACACAAAGGGCAGAAAGCATCTCAGGCCTTCACATGCTTATGTAATTTCCGGAGTGGGCTGGGAGCTCTCTGCCTATCCCCTCTTAGATTTCAGCGGGGTCAGAATGTATAGGACTCGCCATGCCTAATAAGAAGCAAGTGAGATGTCACCTCCTACCCTTTGTATTTTCCTGTGGCTGTGGGATTTGGGGCCGGGCTCCCAGAGGACGGAAAAGAACTGCCCAATATCGCACTGCAGTGTAACCTCCCCCAGCTCACCACCTGCCTACCAACTTCAAGGTCCCCTTCTTTCTCTTTGCCCCTCTTTCCTCAGATTGGATCGCTTTTACTGAGTGGCTGTCATGATCCTAAGCTGGGTGATAGATATTATTTACAAAAGATATTCAGAGATGTCAAAGGGCTGCTGGAATTGTACCCACTTCAGCTACATTTTTCTCAAGTCACTCAACTCTTACTTATAACACGCTCGGCTTCTTGGCTCTGAGGTCATCATGGGAAAGGGCGTCAAGATGTCTTTCTGCCTCCCCAGGCTTGACTATCCCATGGCTGTGCATTTCTGGACTAGACAGATGTGGGGCGGGGGGAGCATGTCTTATTTTTAAAGGTTGGGTGAGAAAGGTGGCATCTGAGATTTGTTCAGGGGAGAAGGCAGGGGAGTGAGGTGTCAACTCATCTGGGGCGACTGATGAATTTAGGGCTTTGTTCTTAAAGATTTGGAAGGATAGAGCTTAGGGAAGACTTGTGCAGATGGAGTCCCTAATTCATGCTCTGGTCACTTGCTCTCTCACCTGGAGAAAATAACATTCTGCTGATGATTAATGGAGGATATTCAGTTCATAAAACTTGATACCCTGAGGGCAGGATGGACTGGTAAAATATTTATATATCTATATCCAAGGCTGCTTTCATAAGGGCCAGTGTGTGCAGATTTGCCAAAACATGGGCCAAGCTGGTCTCCATCAATGTGGGGCCTTGGGTTTGGCTGTTGACATCAGGTCACCATTCGAATGCAGAAAGACGCTCTCCATTTCCAGCAAGCAGAGCCATTTAACAGTCCATGGTGGGTCCTCTCAGGCGAGCATTCATCTGGGTGCTCTCAGGGACAGCCAGGGTGCCCCTCACACATTCAGGACACTCTTCTGCCCTCCTCCACCTGCCACTCCTTCCCCCTTCCTGGGGAGAGAAGAGAAGGGACTCCCAAAGACTTATCAACATCCCGGGAATTTTCTATCCCTTTTTCGCATCCACAGCAGTGGCAGGAGGAGTTAAAAATAGGGGAGGTTAGGGGAAAACTGGAAACAAGGTTCATTACCTAAGGCTTCTCTCATCCATTTCAATAGATGAAAGCAAAAAAAATAAATAAATAAAGCAAAACCCATCCAAACAGTAAGCAGGTGGTGACCACTAATAGAGAAGAAATAAAAACCTTTTAGAAATCAGAGCTGACTACAAAAAACAGTGAGAACGTGAAATGAAAGTTCTGAACAATCAGTTCAAAGAAAAGGGTGTTTGAAATAAACCCTTAAAAACTTTTCAAATACTGAATGAAAAAAAAAAACATAGCTTCTTTAGATATTTGAAGCCAGGGTGACTTAATCTAGGGAAAGGACTTTTGGGATTCTACTTAAAAAAATAAAATAAAACAACTAATGAGTTCTTAGAGGCAGTGGGGCTTAGAGGACCAAATTGTAGATTGGGTGCTCGTGGATGGGCCCGTCTCCAACTTCTGGGTTGACCTGGGGCTTTTAACCCCCTTGTGGCTCCATTTGCCCAGCTATAAACTGGGGTTACTAATAGGCACATCTTCTCACCCCCCAGGTCCCTGAGGAGGTATAACCAGATGATGGACCTGACCCTATTGAGGCATAACAGCCATTTTATGACCACCTTTAAAGGTCAACCAGGTATCCTCCCAGAGGCCTTTGGGAAAGCTTCCCCTTTTTTGGCAAGTTTCAACACTGATTCGGTCATTTTACATTATGTATGCCTGCTATGTGCCAGTTTTTGTGGTCCATGATGACAAAATGAGGAAGAACATACAGTAGGAACCAGGCAAGTTAACAGGTGATTATAAAGCAGTGAGGAAGCGTGCATGGGATGCCTTGAGAAGACAGCCTTGGGGAGGCTCCCAGGAGGAGGTGATGACTAAGCTGACTTCTGACAGAAGGGCAGAAGCCGGCTGGGTGTCAAGGCTGGGTACGGCCTGTCAGGCCAAGGGGGTGGCACATGTGAAGGATGAGAGAGATGAGTTTTGAGGATGTCAATGAACCCTTTATGGTAGGCATATCAGCTAAGAGGGGCAGAGGGGAGAGCCCAGAGTAGGAAGCAGGAACTTCAGCAAAGGGTGTTTGTGAAAGTCAGAAACCACATTCAGCTGCTGGGTCTGGAAGTCGGCAATTCATAGTTTTGGTAGCATCTCAGTCATCAGCAAACCCGGATCCTTTTATTTTTCTCAACTACCGTCCTTAGCAGGTGGCTCATATGAAAGGAAAAAGAATAGAATTGACATGGTTTAGGCAACAATCAGGCTCTAGCGCAGCCTTTCACAACATATGAAGGAACTTGGATTTTATCTCAGGTGTGGTCTGTGCCCATCATCACAATGAGTTTCACATTCAACTTGCGTCCATGCCTTAACAGATATTTGCACCTTCCTTCTCTGTTTAATGACAGAGCTAGGAGTCCTTAGGAACAGGCAAACAGAGACACACTTAAATAGAAGAGAAAAGGATGAGAAGTTTAGAGACTTGCTTGAGTGAAAATAAAAGCCAAGAATCGTAGTACAACCCAACTTGCCGGAGGATCCCTGGTTTATTCCTGTTGTTTCCCTCCTAGTTTAGCATTGGTCCCAGATTTTACTTTTATTAGTATGTTTAACAAAGTGTGATTGTTAATTTTCACCTTAAAATAAGCCAGAAGGAGTCGGGTAGACCTCTATTTTGTCCCCCCAGGTTCTGGCAAGCTCTCACCTAGGTATGTGTGAGAGGCAAGACCAGAGAACAGAGTTTTCGTTTGAACTCATGGTGAAGTCTGAAAAACCACCAGGGATGACCCATCTCTCTTTTGCCATCTGTTCCAGTTACGAGGCAACTAACACCCCCTTTCCAATGTCAGCATGCAGCGTGCTTGCTGATGAACTAAGTGCACTTGGTCATGAGCGTGGAGGGTTAGTGGTCAGAGAGAAGTGGCTGATGCTGCTGTCCCGATAGCTACACGTGCTCTGGCCCCTGCTGGGACCAGCCGGGTACAAGGAGTCACCATGATGCCATTTGGAAGGGTCAGTGGGAAATGCGGAAACCTACAGGATAAGTGTGCACAGAAATGTTGGTCGTGTGCGGGAAACAGGCTGAGCAGCCCCGCTATAAAACAAAGAGAGAATCATCTGACTGCTCTTGGGATAAGAATTTTGTTGTTCATTATATAATGTAAATCTATAATGATTTATTTTATTATTTGGTAATATACTTTATTTTGAAATAAACTCTTTTGCAGCAATGAGCTCAAAAAATCAAAAGTGCTGAGGAAATAACCACTGAATTTCCATTTCTTAAGGAAGTTGATGATGATGATGAACAGGTAACTTGTACACAATGTTTATCTTACCATCCGCTGTGGCAAATAGCCACGTGGAAACAGAAGACAAAATTTGCTGCTGAAGCATAAGCATCTAGTTTTAAGAAACTAGTATTTTAAGAGACTCTTCTGTAGATTATGATTTCACATATGAATGTGCCAAAAGTGCATTTACAGATTCCTCTGAAAAGCCTGATTTTTCATTTTTACCAAATGGCTGATTTTTAAAATTTTCACTCATTTCTATTCCAAGTTTTCTTATGTGTATGCAAAACATGATCACAGTTAATGTGTTTACTCTGAAAGCAGAAGGAAAACTTTGCAAATGGTTCTGATTTAATCAGTGTTAAAAGATACTTCAAAAAGAAACCCAGTTAATTCTACTAATTGGTTCAAATATGCCCCTCCAATTCAGGAAATCAAAATAAAGTCTTCATGCTACTGAAGGGGAAACATCTGATCTTATTGTGAATACCATTATAAAATTCATTCAGAAAATTCAACTATGAAGATAAAATTACTTGTTTCTGTGATGATAATACCCATTCAAATTTTGATGAAGCATAGTTTCATGGTAAAGGCAACACTATTACAAAATTAAGACACCTGAGAGACAAAAATAGGTTTGGAATTTGTTTTGGTATTCAGATAATTCAGAATTCCCTCCCCCTAAGCTGCGATGTTCAATCAATTGAAATAAAAGCTCTAGTTGTCAGAATTTACAAATATATTTTAGTACTCTGTTAGAATAACCAAATCACAAAATTTTGCGATAAAGTTGATGTGGAATATAAAAAATACCATGACAGAGTGTACTTCTCTTTGCTGCCCATCATGAATGGGATTTTAGAAGATTTTGTACCTTTGAAGAACTATTTTATAAATCAACCTATGTGTTCTGCAATGGAACTGCAATTCTTTTGCTAACAAATCTGTAAATTTTAATTATGTTTTATTCAACATTAGTTGGAAAACTTTAATCAAAATCTCTAAAGAACAGAGTGTTCAATAAACTTCATTTTAAAGATTTTAGCCAATTTCAGCTGTTGAAAACAAAGCTTGCAAGCAGGAAGACAATGAAATTTATCCCATCGGTAAAAAAAAAAAAAAGAAAAAAAAACTGAGCAAATTAAAAGTTGAGAGCTCAAAAATTAAACAAGTTTTCACTTTCAAAGTTTTAATTGTTCTTTAGAATATTTTGACCTATGGGGAGACTATTTTGATGGCATTTCCATTTTTAATCAGATGATGTTATATTTTTGCCAAAATGGAAGGAAACTGAAAAGCTTTTGTTGTTTGGAATCATAAGTAAAGGCAACTTATTTGAAGAGTTTGTCCTACAAAAATGTCTGTCAAAGATAGGTACTTGGGGAAAAAAAAGACAATATTTGGGCTAAATTATGTGTACATTTTAAGATTAAAAAAATAGAATTTTCTCTCAGCTTACAAGGTACCTCAGTAACTTTGGAGAGAGCATTTTCTCAATTGAAAGTATTACTATAATCTACAGAAAAGACTCATTTGAGGTTGTCAATAGTTTCATTGTTACTAACAATAAAATATAACTTTAGTACATTTATGTATGTGATGCTTCAACAAGTTTAAAAAGACAACTTCAAAGATTACATGCAATTTTATAAAACAAAAAGATTAAAAAATAAGTCCATGTTAAAAACATGCATCCTTTAGGAAAATACCAAAACATAGTATTAGAAATAGATATGTCTGAAAAAATCATTATACCATTTTATCAACTACAATTGTTCTGCTAATGTTATTAATATTCAGATAGTAGATTTAATTAACTAAATCATTTTTCTTTTGCTTTAATGAAAATAGATATATATTATACTTATTTGGTAGAAATAATCTTTTGAAAATAAGTTTTAAATAAAACTATTCTGTAAGCCTACCAAAATAATAAAATCAATTTATTGGTCAAAAAAATGAATATTTTAAATTACATATTTTAATGATTCTTAGAATTCCCTTTTACTCTCAAAAATGTCCTGGTTTGTTTGATAAATGATGTGGTCACTCTAACGATGGGAATAAAAACTGAGGAAATACTCAGCAAGAAGAGATAGCAAATGGATCGAAGGGTTGGCAAGCAGAGGGACAGACTAGCAGACTAGCTATGGAAGCACAGAGAGAGGGAAGGAGGGTTCTATCATCCCGGGTGACGGGGAGCCTCCAGGGGCTGTGGGATGGCATGCTGCTCACGAGGAAATCCCTTGGTATACAGCTTGGGGTTAGGGGGAACAGGGAAGAAGCTGTAGTGAATCCCTGAAAAAAAATGACCCAGTGACCTCAAAATATAGGGTCCCTTTGGTGGTAATTACCCACCCTCTTTTCTGAAAGAAATAATTCATCAACTGGAGAAGCGGTGCTATCAGTTGTTGATTCATCCATTTCACTCAATCATTCATGAACTCATTAGCTCTATCAACAAAGAAAATTTATCTAGTGCTTGCTATGTGCCAAGCACTTTGTTAGGCATTGATGATACACAAAATGGAATAAGACAAAACTCAGCGAGAGCATAGCCTAGTTCTGGAAATGGACAGGGAAACTGAGAGCTGTGTGCTGGAGACCTAGGGCAGGAATGGAGGCATATAGGAGGCCTGTACGGGTCCCAGAAGGAGCATACGCTTTGAAGAGGACAGCAGGGAAAGCTTTCCAGGTTCTCCAAAAGAATCACACCTCCTTCTCTTTCTCCTCCTTAGGGAATGCTGCCTCATCTGGCAGGGCTTTCTGTCAGAATGCAGGCCATTGCTCTTTGCTCTTAGCATTTTTAATCATAAAAGAAGAGCAATATATAATGCAGATCCCAAAGAATGATTCTTTTTGCTCCCTTCGTGTGATTTCCAACTGTTGTTTCATTTCTGTCTGGTCTCAAACAGTGTCTTGGAAAAACTTTTAGGACCCAGTGGCTGTTTCCTATTTCAGGTTCCTCATGTGTTGTTTTTGGGCACAGAAACAAACCAGTTCAGGCAAACAATGCTGTCATCAGGATCCTGTGCAGGCACTGGGTGGGCGAGGCCTGGCCAATGGAGTGCTATGTTTGAAATGTCATGAGATCTTCAGAAACATTTGTTTTTATTCAGAAGTGCTCATCTGTTGTTTCCTCAACCCATGCAGTTTCCCTATGGGCTTAAACCCCCATTTGTTAAAGAAACAGATGGAAAACCAGTTCAACTTGTGTTTGGCTTAGCATTTAGGACAGCTTCTCAAGAAATGGGCGAGTTTGGATATTGCACGTTGGGACAGATTATATTTAGCAGGTATGTGAGCAAACAGAATCACATGGCCAATTTAAAGAGGGGGTAGCTGGGACAAAGGAGAACTTCCTCCCCAGTTCCACAGAATAAATCAATGGGTGCCACTGGAGTGAAACCCTGTGATACTACTGTGGACTCATTTAACTTGGGTAGGATGACCTAAAGTAAACCAGCAGAATCTTGGCTGTGTCAGGCAAATGTTGCCAACTGCTGTTGCTTTCCCATGTATCTTCACCTTATTTCTGCCCTCTTCCCCATTGAAATGGAAGTGACTCCATACCCAAGTCAGCTGATATAGGCTACTGTTACCTTATATGTTCCACTCAAGAGAACTAAAGAGCACCCCTAACCCACAATGGCACCCTTGTATTCATCAGGGTCCTGGAGGAAAAGATGGCACATCAATGAGTTAA
>PVKY010006289.1:0-16183 GCA_004027775.1 Bradypus variegatus
CAGGAGTCATATTTCTAACTTTTGACAATTATACTTAACACCACTATGAGGTAACGAGAGATATGGGGAAAAGTTCACTGTCTAAATAATATGTAATAGGTCATTTCCACCAATGTCTAATCAAGGAAACCAGAGAGGCAGCATGGCCAAAAGAAGAGAGAGGGGTAATGCCTTTAGCAATAATTAAAAACTTCTTTGGAGCTTTTCCCTCCCTCTGCCGCCCTCCCTCTTTTCCGTGCCTTGAGGTTGGTATCAGCTCCAGCCACTGCAGTGAGTCCCTCACGGCTCTGGTGCGAGTGCCAGGCTGCAGCCCTGAACCGCCAGGTCCCCTTTCTCCTCCTCCTTTCTGTCTCTCTGACTCTCTTCCCCTTCGCTGTCTCTCCCCACCCCTCTACGTCTGAATCTCCACCTTAATTTCTCGCCCCCTCCCTTGGCCACCCCCTCGCGTGGGCTTTCCGAGGACCACAGCTGGGCGGCCGCATCTCGCATCCTGCATCCCGCAGAAGCCAGGCTGAGCGTCCACACTCTCCCCTGACCCAGGAGCTGCCTACCCGCCTAGCAGAATGGGGAATGAGGCAAGTTCTCTTTAGAAATGTGCTCACACTGTTGTAGGTAGCCTAGATAGCCACAAAAAGATGGTGGTGGATGTGTGACTTTTTTAAAGAGTACTACCCAACACTTCTGCTTTCTTCTCCTCCTCTACAAGAAATACTAAAGGGAGTGCTACAGACAGATAGGAAAAGACAGGAGAGAACGTTTGGGAAAGAATGTAGAAATGAAGATACCAGGAGATAGAAAGTGGGTCAAGATTAGGCACTGATGCTTAAGGAGTACAGAATGCTCAAGGATGGATTGTACAGATATAGAAATGGATGGCACCATTTTGGGTGATGATAGTACAATGATGTAAGTACACTGAACAAAGATGACTGTGAGTATGGTTGAAAGAGGAAGTTGGGGACATGTAGGACACAAGAAGGAAGACAGAAAATAAATACTGATACGATATAACTTAGTGAAACCTAAAGTGGTCAGCGATTGTGATTAAATGTACAAATATAAGAACGTATTTACATGAGGGACAAGAAATGAATGTCAACTCTGAGGTGTTAAAAATGGGATGGTATTGGGGAAAAATACAATGAATGCAAACTAGAATCTAGCTAACAATAACATTTTAATATGCTTCCGCTAATTGTAACAAAGGAAATATACCAAAGCTAAATGTATATACAAGGTAGATATAAGGGAGGGCTATGGGATTCTTGGTGTTGGTGCTGTTTTCTGATCTTTTTATTGTGTTTTATTTTAATTTTACTTTTTCTTTTGTTGCTTTTTAGTTGTCATTTTTTTTCTGTTTCTTTTTTTCTGTTTTCATCTCTTCCTCTTTCTTTGTGGAAGAAATGGAAAGGTCCTCAAATAGTGGTGATGAAAGCATAACTATGCGGTAATTCAGGGAACCATTGGTTGTTTACTTAGGAGGGAATGTATCATGTGAATAAAACCATCTAAAAAATAAACAGAGGCATACTAGTGCTGGAGAAAATGTGGGGAAAGGGATGTACCTAATCACCGCTGGTAGGGAAGTAGAATGGTACAGCCCAACTGGAGGGGAGTGTGCTGGTTCCACAGGAAGCTTAACATGGGGTTGCCAAATGGTCCTGCAACCCTGTTATTGGGTATTGTATTAGTTAGGGTCCTCTGGGGATACAGAATCAACAACAGATATCTATAAATATAAGCTTTATAGATGTGTCTCATGCAACTGTGGGTATGCACAAGTCCAAATTCTGTAGGGCAGGCAGCACACTGGCAACTCCAATGAAGATGTTTGATGAACTCCTCAGGAAATGAACTGACAACTTCAACGAACTCCTCAGGAAGTGCTTCGCTGGTTAGCCAAAGAAGAAGGGAAGGTCCTCTGTCTCGCTTAAAAGTCTTTGACTGATTGGATTCAGTCCAGCTGACTGCATTCTCTCATTGTGGAAGACACACCCTTCATTGACATCATCAGTCACAGCTGCAGCCAATTGACTGATGATTTAATAAACCAGCCTGTTGGTTTATTAACCAGCCACAGACGTCCTTGCAGCAATGGTTAGGCCAGTGGTTGCTTGACCAGACAGCTGGGTACCATCACCTGGCCAAGTTGACACATGAACCTAATCGCCACAGGTATACATGTGGAAGAACTGAAAAGAGGGACACAAATGGACATTTGCACAGTGGGGCTTATGGGGGCAGTAGTCATGATTCCCAATAGATGGAGGTGGACTAAGGGTACATCAACTGATGAATGGAATGGCCAACTGTGGTGTACACATACAATAGAATATTGAGCAGGTGCACGAAGGAATAAAGTTGTGAGGTATGTAAATAGGTGAATGGACATTTGGGACAGTATGTTGAGTTAAATAAAGCAGAAGTGAAAAGAGAAACTTTATAATGACTCACTAATATGGACTAACTACAATGTGCAAACTCTGAGAATTGAATCTGAGAGCACAGGTTATCAGGGGAAGGCTTATTGTAAAGGTTCCTAGATTGTAAGCTCTTACAGGAGTTACATCTATTCCTGAGTTGTAATGGCTATTTCTAAATTCTAAGAGTCAGGGCCCCCTTTAATTTATCTTTTTTCCAGGCGGCCCCGGTGGCTGTGTACTGGCTGTGGGATGGGAAGTGGAGCCCCAGCGAGCGGCTGCGGCGGGGCTGTGAGCAGCAGCCAGGGGGAGGCGGGGGCAGCGGCTAGTCTGTGAGGAGCTGGGACGAGCTGAGCAGAGGCGGAGCACCGGCAGGCATGAGCTGCAGCCCCACCATGGCGATTCGCAAGAAGAGCACCCAGAATCCCCCGGTGCTGAGCCATGAATTCATCCTGCAGAATCACACGGACATCATCTCCTGTGTGGCAGTGGTGTTCTTGCTGGACTCATGTTTGAGATAACAGCAAAAGCATCTATCATTTTTGTTACCCTTCAGTGCAATGTTACCCTCCCAGCAACAGAACAAGCTACTGAAGCAGCATCCCTTTATTACTATGGTATCAAAGATTTGGCTACAGTTTTCTTCTGTATGCAAGTAGCAATAATTTTTCATGCCATAATTTAAGAGTATGTGTTGGATAAAATTAACAGGCGAATGCACTTCTCCAAAACGAAATACAGCAAGTTTAATGAATCTGATCAGCTTAGTGCATTCTACCTTTTTTCTTGTATTTGGGGGCACATTCATTCTGTCTCTGAAAACTGCATGTCAGACCCAACTATCTTGTGGCAGGCCTATCCCCATACCCTGATGACATTTCAAATGCAGTTTTTCTTCATATCACAGTTGGCTTACTGGTTTCATGCTTTTCCAGAACTCTACTTCCAGAAAACCAAAAAAGAAGATATTCCACGTCAGCTTGTCTGCATTAGTCTGTACCTCTCTCACATTGCTGGAGATTATCTTTTGAATTTGAATCATCTTGGACTTGTTCTTTTGGTGCTGCATTATTTTGTTGAATTTCTTTTCCACATTTCTCGCCTGTTTTATTTTAGTGATGAAAAGTATCAGAAAGGGTTTTCTCTGTGGGCAATTCTGTTTGTTTTGGGGAGACTTCTGACTTTAATTCTTTCGGTACTCACTGTTGGCTTTGGCCTTGCAAGAGCAGAGAATCAGAAGCTGGATTTCAGTATTGGAAACTTCAATGTGTTGGCTGTTAGAACTGCTATTCTGGCATCCATTTGCATTACTCAAGCATTCATGATGCGGAAATTCATTAATTTCCAGCTTCAGAGGTGGAGGGAACATTCTAGTTTTCAGGCGCCAACTGTGAAGAAGAAACCAACAGTGACTAAAGGCAGGTCTTCTAGAAAAGGAACAGAAAATGGTGTGAATGGAACAGTAACTTCAAATGGAGCAGACTCTCCCTGTAAGAGAAAAGAAAAATCTTCATAATGAGTTGCAAGTTTATTGATGTCCCCAAAGAAATCTGCTTTTTACTATGATATCTTTAAACACTAGAGATTGTTCTGTTCTTGAAAATACAGTTTGTGCTCTTTGATCCTTGCTATTGTACTGTTTCATGCATTTTTTAAAGGGCATTTGAGGGGTGAATGATTACTATGAATGAAAAAATATTTTAGCTTAGACTAAGCTACCTGCCTTCAAAATAGTTTAGGGACCACCATCATATTTTGTTTTGTTTTTATCTTGGAACATTTTTCTAATGATTTGGAGAGAGAACTATTTCCAAAAATTCTATGTATCAGTGCTACACTTTCTTGCTCTCACCAATTTTTTATATTAGCAAAGTGGCCTGTTCCAACAGGGTCATATTTTTTAAGTTCTCTTTCAGGTCAAAATGGATATACTATAAACTTCAAAGTCTGACTTTATATGTTTTCAGTGTTCTCTAATTTTTAGGAGTTTTTGTAACATTTACACCTGGAAAAAAGATTTGTAAAATCACCAAAATAACTGTGTGCTTTGTTTTATAGGTAGTGGTTGTTGGTGTTACATCCCAGATTTAAAAAAAAATGTACTAACAGTTACAACAAGTGGAGATTTATTACCATATATATTATAAGTCAAAATATATTAACATAAAAGTACTTAAGTAGAATCTTTCTTGTGCATTTTAAACACTTGTAAACTGGGAATCAGAAAATTAAATATTTACTATGAAGAGGAAAATCTGACATATAGCCCTTTTTGATATGTTTATTATATTGATTCTTAATGGGGCTGGTCATAAGTTTGATGTGTACAGCATCTTAGAAAAATGTTGTTTAATCTGCAAACCCTGTTGACAAATAATGCCTATTTGATTTATATCTATAAAAAGATTTTCAGGTAATTATATATGGAAAACATTTAATGCACTAACCTTACATTGAAAATTCAGGTGGACAAATAGTCTTTATGAAAGACAATGCTTTGTGTTAAAACTATAGCTTTGGTCCCATCTTTAATTGAGAAACATTTATCTGTATAAAAACATATTTTTGGATAAATATATATATATATATATATTTGTATCTACAGAAAGGCTCTAAAAAGCATTTAAGTAAAATATTCGATTCCCTTTTCTATAATTATCCTTTAAAATCCTCATAGCTATATTTGGTTTTTCTTTGTCTTTATAGTACATATATTGCTCCTTTTGATGTTCACATATTGTTTCCCATTTCTCACTTCTGTAACAAGCTAATGTTTGTGCCATTTTAGTGTAAAAGTTGCAGACCTGTTAAGTCTGCAGTTTAAGTTGCCATGCTGCTAGAAAATTTTGCTTCCTTTTTCCAGCTGTTTACCTACAAGTGGTAGCTCTCTGTAGCATTATGCAGTTTCAGTGGAACCAAATTTTTGCTATGAAAAACTGGTATCACATTGAACTATACATTGAGAAATCAATCCAAAAAGAGTCAGGGCCCTTCATGTATAACCAGCCTGGTCCCTGGAACTTTGGGTATCTGTGACACCTGAAACTCAGAGCCAGAGCCTGGCAGCTATGAATCTCAGCATTACCCCATACAGCAAATGTTAAAGAGTCTGGAAAAGATACCAAACTTCAACTAGTGACATGAACAAAATACACTTGGATAGGACTAAGGTAAATCAGACTAAAGGGTAAAGGACAATAGTGACACTGTTTTAAAACTTCAATTTCTGTGTGAGACCAAAGGAAGAGATGTTTATTAGGGGTTAAATTATATTTTTTTGTAACACACTACATAATTTAACTGGTATGGTCAGTTTATTTAAGCACCATAATTACATGGAACTTTGAGTAGGGAGTGAAATCACTTTTTTTGTATAGGGTAGTGTGCTACATCCCAGAGAATAAAAATGTATTTGCAAAGCACCTTTCAGGGACTAAGGGAAGATGTGGAAAGATGTGGAAAAATTAAACTTCCCAACCTGGAGAATTACTGATATTCTCACAAGCATTGGGGATTACCAATTGAGAAAGTTGGGCCCTCAATCTTGGGGCTTCCCCTTATGAAGTTTGTTACCACAAAGAAGAGGCTAAGTCTACTTAAAATTGTGCCTAAGAGTCACTCCCAGAGAACCTCCTTTGTTATTCAGATGTGGCCTCTCTCTCTGACTAAGCCACCTTGGCAGGTGATCTCACTGCCCTCCCCACGTGAGACCTGACCCCCAGGAATGTAAATCTCCCTGGCACATGGGATATGACCCGTGGTGATGTGCTTGGCCCTGGCCTCATGGGATTGAGAGAGCCGCCTTGGACCAAAATGGAGAAGAGAAATTAAAAAAATAAAGTTTCAGTGGCTGAGAGATTTCAAATGGAATTGAAAGACCACTCTGGAGGTTATTCTTATGTGTTACATAGAGTTCCATTTTTAGTTTTTAGTGTATTGAAATAGCTAGAAGGAAATACCTGAAACTGTTGAACTCCAACCCAGTAGCTTTGATTCTTGAAGACAATTGTATAACTATATAACCTACACTGAGTGACCATGCGACTGTGAGAACATTGTGGCTCCAACTCCCTTTATTCAGTGAATGGACAGATGAGTAGAAATGAGGGAAGAAAGTAAATGAATTATAGGAAGGGATGGGGAGTATGGGATGTTTGTGGTATTCTTTTTTACTCTTATTTTTTTGGTAATGAAAATATTCAAAACTTGATTTTGGTGATACACAACTATATAATGGTGCTGTGAACAATTAATTGCACACCATGGATAATTGTACAGTTTGTGAATATATCTGAATAAAAGTGAATTTTTAAAAAATGACACAGACTGGCAGAATGGATTAAAAAACAGGATCCATCTACATTTTGTCTACAAGAAACTCACCATAGACACAGGGACAAAAAACGGGCTGAAAGTGAAAGGTTGGAAAAATATACTTCACACACACAACAAAAAGAAAAATGCGGGAGTAGCTATCTTACTATTAGACAAACTAGACTTCAAATGTAAAATAATTAAAAGAGCCAAAGAAGAACAATATCTATCAATAAAAGTGTCAATTCATCAAGAAAACATAACAATCATAAGTATTTAAGCAATGAGCCAGATTCCTGCAAAATACATGAGGCAAACACTGACAAACACTGAAGGGAGAAGTAGATACATCTACAATAACAGTTGGAGACGTCAATATACTGCTCTCATCAATGGATAGAACATCTAGACAGAGGATCAGTAAGGAAATAGAGATGTTGAACTGTATGATAAATGAACTTGACTTGACAGACATTTATAAAACACTACACATTAGAGCAGAATCCACATTTTTCTCAAGCGTTCATGGGTCATTCTCTAGAATAGACCATGTTAGATCACAAAGCAAGTCTCAAGAAATTTAAAAATACTGAAATTATACAAAACACTTTCTCGGATCATAATGGAATGAAGTTGGAAATCAAGAACAGGCAAAAGTACATACCCCATAATGAGGCTGCAGGACCTTATGGCCCCAAACACTTAGCTTCCTGTGGAGCCACCACACTGACCCCCAGAAAGGCTGGACCATTCTGCCTCCTCATCAGCAGTAACTAGGTACATCCCTCCCTGCATGTTTTCTCCAGCACTTTTACCCCTCTTTATATTTTTTCCTACAATTTTATAGAGATACATTCACACAATATACAGTTATCCACAGTGTACAATCAGTTCACAGTATCATCATATAGTTGTGCATTTATCACCACAGTCAGTACTTGAACATGTTGATTACCATGAAAAAGCAATTTTTTGTGTGAATAATAAAAAAGATAATAATAGAAAATAATAAAGTGTCATACAATACATTAGTAAGGCAGAAACAACACCACTACCAAGGATCCCATATCCCTCCCTTCTGTCCCCCTCTCATATACATTTAACTTTGGTATATTGCCTTTGTTACATTTAATGGAAGCATATAATGTTACTGTTGACCATAGATTCCAGTTTGCTTTGATTATGTTTTTTTCCCCAAATACCATCCCTTTTTCAACACTTTGCGTGGTTGACATTCATTTGTTCTCCATGTGAGAACATTTTTATATTTGTACGTTTAGTAACAGTCATTGGCCACTCCAGTGTTTGCCAAGTTATACAGTCCCAGTCTTCATCATCTATCTACCTCTGGTGTCATACATTCCCCTATCCCACCTCTTTCAGCCTTACTCATAGACATCTTAGAGAACACCTAACAGGGAAAAGTTTGTTACAATGGTCCCTCAATTGTAAGCTCTTACAGCAGTCAAATCTATTCCTGAATTGTAATGGCCATCCCCAAACTCTGAGGTGTTGATCCCTTGGTGTATAACCTGATTGGTCTCTAGAACATTGGGTATCTGTATGACACCTGAAACTCAGAGCTAGAGCCTGGCAGATATGAATGTCAGTATTAGTGCATACAGCAACTGTTAAAAAACAAAAAAGCTGAAAAAGAGCCCAGACTTCAATTAGAGATATGAATGAAGCTTCAATTAGAGATACGAATGAAGCAGATCTGGTTAAGACCAGGACAAATTGGGCCAAAGAATAAAGGTTGAAACTGACTGTGCATTAAAACCTCAACTTCCATGTGAGACAAAGGGAAGAAATATTTATTTGGTGTAGGATCTATATATATTTTCTAAACAATATAACTTCTACAGTCAGTTTGTTCAGACATGACAATTACATGGAACTTGGAATAGGAAGTAAGATCTGGTGGGTCTGCATACTTTAAGAGTGAAATAGCAACACATCCCAAAGTAATTTGGGTGGAGAATAAAAATATATATTCAGGGCCCTCCTGAGGAACTGGGGGAGGATGCGGAGGAGTTGGACTTCCTCACCTGGATTGTTGCTGATGTTCTCACAAACAATAGGGACTGATGGCTTGACATGCTGAGCCCTCTGTCTTGGGGCTTGCCTCTGTGAAGCTTGTTACTGCAAAGCAGAGCTAAACATGCTTATAATTGTAACTAAGAATCTCTTCCTGAGTGCCTCTGTGTTGCTCAGATGTGGCCCTCTCTCTCTCTCTAACTAAGCCTCCTTGGCAGGTGAACTCACTGCCTCCCCTCTATGTGAGAACTGACTCCTAGGGGTGTAAATCTCCCTGGCAATGCAGGATATGACCCTGGGATGAATCTGGACCCAGCATCATCATGGGATTGAGAACATCTTCTTGATCGAAAGGGGAATGTGAAATGGAACGAAATAAAGCTTCAGTGGCTGAGAGATTTCAAATGGAGTCGAGAGGTCACTCTGGTGGACATTCTTATGCACTATATAGATAACACTTTCTAGGTTTTAATGTATTGGAATAACTAGAAGTAAATACCTGAAACTGCCAAACTCCAACCAGTAGCCTTGACTCTTGAAGATGATTGTATAAGAATGTATATTACAAGGGGTGACAGTGTGATTGTGAAAACCTCCTGCATTGCACCCCCTTTATCCTATGTACGGATGGAAGAGTACAAAAAATGGGGACAAAAACTAAACGAAAAATAGGGTGGGATGGGGTGGATGATTTGGGTGTTCTTTTTTATTTTTGTTTTTTATTCTAATTCTGATCCTTTCTAGTATAAGGAAAATGTTCAAAAATAGATTGGGGTGATGAATGCACAACTATATGATGGTACTGTGAACAGTTGATTTTACACCATGGATAAGTGTATGGTATGTGAATATATCTCAATAAAACTGAATTTAAAAAGAACAGGCAAAAGGTCAGAAAATTCACAAATATATGGAGGCTTGTTGTGGTTTGCTAATGCTGCCAGAACGCAAAGTACCCAAAATGGAATGACTTTTATAAAAGGGGGTGTTCTGGTTTGCTAATGCTGCTGGAACACAAAACACCAGAAATTGATTGGATTTTATAAAAGGGGGTTTATTTGATTACACAGTTACAGTCTTAAGACCATAAAGTATCCAAGGTAAACAATCGGGTACCTTCACTGGAGGATGGCCAATGGCATCCAGAAAACCTCTGTTAGCTCAGAAGTCACATGGCTGGTGTCTACTCCAAAGTTCTGGTTTCAAAATGGCTTTCTCCCAGGATGTTCCTCTCAAGGCTGCAGTTCCTCAAAAATGTCACTCTTAGTTGTACTTGGGGTATTTGCCCTCTCTTAGCTTCTCCGGAGCAAGAGTCTGCTTTCAATGGCTGTCTTCAAACTGTCTCTGTAAGCTGAAGCTCCTCTCTCAGTTCCACTGCATTCTTCAAAGTGTCCCTCTTGGCTGTAGCTCCTCTTCAAAATGTAATGGATAGCTGCACTGAGTTCCCCCTGCCAGTCAGCTCATTTATATGCCTCCACTGATCAAGGCCCACCCTGAATGGGTGGGGCCACACCTCCACAGAAATATCTCATCAGAGTTATCACCCACAGTTGGGTGGAGTGCATTTCCATGCAAATCTAATCAGCACCAAAACATCTGCCCCACAAGACTGCATCAAAGGATATGGCTTTTTCTGGGGGACATAATACATTCAAGCCAGTACAGGGGGTTTATTTGGTTACACAGTTAGTCTTAAGGCAGTCAAGTGTCCAAGGTAAGGCATCAACAATCAACTGGGTACCTTCACTGGAGAATGGCCAATGGCATCTTCAAAACCTCTGTTAGCTGGGAAGGCATGTGGCCCACATCTGCTCTGGAGTTCTGGTTTCAAAGTGACTTTCTCCCACGATGTTCCTAGCTAGGCATCAGCTTGCTACTGGCTTGTGTTCTCCAAAATGTTTCTGTAAGCTGCAGCTCCTCCAAAATGTCACTCTCAATTGCTCTTGGGGCGTTTATCCTCTTTTAGCTTCTCCAGAGCAAAAGTCTGCTTTCCACAGCTGTCTTCAAACCATCTCTCATCTGCAATTCCTCTGTCAGTTCCTGTGCATTCTTCAAAGTGTCCCTCTTGGCTGTAGCAAGCTTGCTCCTTCTGTCTGAGATTATTTAGTGTTCTAGTAACTTAATCAAGGCCCATACTGAATGGGTAGGGCTACACCTCCATGGAAATTACCTCAACAGAGTTATCATCTACAGTTGGGTGGGTTGCATTTCCATGGAAACACTCAAAGAATTACAATCTAATCAACACTAACATGTCTGCCCACACAAGATTGCATCAAAGATAATGGCCTTTTGGGGGACATAATTCATTCAAACTGGCACAAGACTAAACAACACACTATTAGAAAACCAGTGGGTAAAGGAAGAAATTATAAGAGAAAACAGTAAATACCTCAAGGCAAATGAAAATGAAGACACAACATATCAAAACTTATGGGATGCAGCAAAGGGAGTGCTTAAAGGGAAATTTATTGCCCTAAATGCCTATATAAAAAGAGAAGAGGGAGCAAAAATTGACGAATTAAGTCTTCACCTGGAAAAACTAGAGAACGTACAGCAAAGTAACCCCAAAGCAAAGAGAAGGAAAGAAATAACAAAGATTAGAGAAGAAATAAAGGAAATTGAGAACAAGAAAACAACAGACAGAATCAACAAAAACGGAAGTTGGGCATTAGAGAAAAATCAATAAAATTGATAGACCCTTAACTAGGTTGAGAGTGAGGGAGAGAAAGAGAGAGAGAGAGAGAGAATGCAAACAAATGCAATAAGAAATGGGAAAGGGGACATGACTACTGACCCTGCAGAAAGAAAGGAGAAGATGAAAAGGTACTGTAAGCAACTTATGCTAATAAACAAGACAACTTAGATGAAAGGGCAAATTCCTAGAAAAGCATGAACAACCAGCATTGTCTCAAGAAGATACAGATGACCTCAACAAGTCAATCACAGGTAAAGAGACTGAGACATTTATCAAAAAGCTGCCCCAAAAGGAAAGCCCAGGACCAGATGCCTTCACATGTGAATTCTAACAAGCATTCAAGAAAGAATTAGTACCAATTCTGCTCAAACTCTTCAAAAAAATTTAAGAGGAGGAAAAGCTACCTATCTCATTCTATGAATCCAGCATCACCCTAATACCAAAGTCACACAAAGATATTACCAAAAAGAATTATACACCAATCTCTTTAATGAATATAGATACAAAAATCCTCAACAAAATACTCACAAATTGAATCCAGCAGCACACAAAAAGAATTATATACCACCACCAGGTGGGATTTATCCCAGGTATGCAAGGTTGGTTCAACGCAAGAAAATCAATTAATGTAATATACCACATCAATAAATCAAGGTGGAAGAACTACATAATCATCCCAATCAATGAAGAAAAGTCATTTGACAAAATTCTGCCTTCTTTTTTGATGAAAATATTTCAAAGGATAGGAATAAAAAGGAACTTTCTCAATATGATAAAGGCAGTATATGAAAAGCACATAGCTAAGATCATATTCAAGGAGGAGAGACTGAAAGCTTTCCCTCTAACATCAGGATCAAGACAGGGATGACAACTGTCACCATTTTTGTTCAACATTGTGCTATAAGTTCTCACTAGAGCAATTAGGCAATAAAAAGAAATAAAAGGCATCCAAATTGGAGAGGAAGAAATAAAACTTTCACTGTTTGCAGATGACATGATCAATCCTATATGTAGAAAATCCAGAAAAAAACTAGATCAGAGCCACTAGAGCTAACCAATGAATATAGCAAAGTGGCAGGTGACAAGATCAACACATGAAAATCAGTAGTGTTCCTAAACCCAAGTAATGAGCAACAGGAGGAGGAAATCAAGAAACAAATTCCATTTACAATAGCAACCTAAAAAATCAAATATTTATTAATAAACTTAACCAAGGCCTCAAAAGACCTATACAGAGAAAGCTACAAGAAACTGCCAGAAGAAATCAAACAGGACCTAAAAAAGAGGAAGAACATGCCTTGCTCACAGATTGGAAGACTAAAATATAGTTAATATGTCAGTTCTACCTAAACTATTTCATAGATTCAATGCAATACCAGTTAAAATCCCAACAGCTTACTCTGCAGAAATAGAAAAACCATGAACTAAATTTACTTGCAAGGGCAGGGTGCTCCAAAGAGCCAAAAAGTATGTTGACAAAGAAGAATGAAGTGGGTGGTCTCACACTAGCTGACTTGGAAGCATACTGCAAAGCCACAGTGGTAATAACAGCATTGTACTGGCATAAAGATAGATATGCCAACCAATGGAATTGAATTGTGAGTTCAAAAATAGATGCTCATCTACAGACAATTGATCTTTGATAAGGCAGTCAAGCCTATGCAAGGTGAACAGAGCAGTGTCTTCAATAAATGGTGTTTGAGGAACTGAATAGCCATATCCAAAAGAAAGAAAAGGACTCCTATGTCACACCTTATACAAAAATTGACTCAAAATGGATCAAGGACTTAAATGTAAGTGCTAAGACACTAAGATTTTAGAAGAAAATGTGGGGAAATATCTTAAAGATCTTGTGATACGAGGTGGTTTCCTAGACTGTGCACTCAAAGCACAAGCAATCAAAGAAGAAATAGAGAAATGGGTTCTTCTCAAAATAAAACACTTTTGTACATGAAAGGAATGTGTCAGAAAAGTGGGCAACCTGCACAATGGGAAACAATATTTGGAAACCACATATCAGATAAGGGTTTAATATCCAGAATATGTAAAGAGATCCTGCAGCTCAACAACAGAAAGACAAATAATGCAATTAAAAAATGGGCAAAAAACACAGATAGGCACTTTTCTGAAGAGAAAATACAAATAACAAAAACATTTGAAAAGATGCTCAACTTCACCGGCCATTAGGGAAATGCAAATCAAAACCACAATGAGATATCATCTCACACCTACTAGAATGGCCAGTATCAAAAACACAGAAAATTAGAAGTGCCAGAGATGATGTGGAGGAAGAAGCACACTTATTCACTGTTGGTGGGAATGTAGAATGGTGCAGCCACTCTGGAAGACAGTGGGGTTGTTCCTCATGAAGCTACGTATAGAATTTCCACATGATCCAGCAATTCCATACTAGATGCATACTCAGAGAACTGAAAGCTGAGACACACATAGACATTTGTAAACCATTGTTTATAGTGGCATTACTCACAATAGCCAAGAGATGGAAACAGCCCAAATGTCCATCAACAGATAAGTGGATAAATAATCTGTGGTATATACACATGATGGAATATTACACAGCTGTAAGACAGAACAAAGTCATGGAACATATAATAACATGGATGAACCTTGAGGACATTATACTGAGTGAAGTTAGCCAGAAACAAAAGGACCAATACTATATGCTCTCACTGGTATGAACTAACATTGATGAGCAAACTTTGAGAGTGAAAAGCTGAGGATGGGAGATCTTGTGTCCCGTTTTGCAGTTCCTGCAACTGCTGCAGATGCCACAGTTGATGAGCCTCTTGCAGGGCATGCAGACCCCACACCTTTTCCTCTTCTTCTTGGCTGGGTTGGCTCCACCAGCTCCCCCTGAGGAGGACGAGGAGGAGGAGGAATGATTCTGCAGGCAGTCTGCCAGATTGGCAATTTGAAACCCACTGTCTGTGACGGCTGCTGAGGCTGCTGCGGGGGAGTAAAGGGCTGTCATGACGACGACCCCTGGAGGATCTGGCTCTATGTGCTTGGAGGGAATCAGGGAAACATGGAGAGCTCAAGAGAATTAACAAGAACTTGCTAGCCGCCGCCACCGCCCGCGCCGCCGCCGCCACCCACGAGGGAACCTGAGCGTGTGGCGCCGGAGTTGAGTGGACGCTCGCTGCCCGAGCGCCCCTGAGGTTTTTGGGTGATCGCCGCTGCCGCCAAGCCCGCACCGCCTGCACCGCTTAAGCCCCACGGAGGAGCCGCCGCCGCCGGGGACAGAGCCCATAGCAGCTGGCAACTACCCAAGAACTATATGAAACATAGTTTTCGGGGTGTCTAGTAACCAGTCACACATCGGATGCAAGTTTGGAATTGGAGGAAAAGCCGAGATCGCAGCAAACATTGTAAGTTCCCCGGACCAGAGGTCTGGCGCCCCTCCCCACCCAGATCTCACAGACTGTTTTGCTGCTGATTCCCTGAAAAGGGGAAAGGAAGAAACAAAATGAAAAAACAGCAGTCTGCTGGGGACAAAAGGAGGGGCTCAGCCCAGCCTCAGCTACAGAATTAATTAACAAATTAATTGACTGATTTTGGGAGCTGTGGGTGCTGGAGAAGGGCTGGGCTCCGAGAAGTGGGGATACCTAAAAGCGGGCACCCATTCCCAGACTCCAGAAAAGCCATTTTTTTTTCTCCTACATTTTGTCCCTTCTGGCTTCTCACTGATTCCTTCCTTTTTGCATTTCAGTAGCCCCTGGCAGGGGGGGAATTGAAGCTGCTGGAGAGTACTTATCAGACAATAGCCTAAAGTGTATCTTTAAATGTTCTGATAGTCACAGAGCTCCCAGTCTGGAGGGGAACTTTTGGAGGTGACTCCTTTTTTTTTTTTTTTTTTAATTTAAAAGTAACGTGTGTGGTTGTTTTCTATCGGGAAGCCCAGGTTGAGGGACTGGGCTGGGCTTGGAGGGAGACAGACTACCCAGAGCATCTTTGAGATCTCTATTCACTACTGAAAGTCTCCACCCCCATTTTTAATTGGCAATTCAGACTGACCACAGAATCTAGCTGGAGAGGCCCCAAAGAGGAAAGGGGATTAGGGAATAGTGCTCCTGAGAGACAACTGGAGTTCTGAGGATTGGGAGAGTGGAGGGAGGTCCGTCTCAACTGGCAGTCCTCCTCCTGGGAACTCACACCCCAGGAGCTGGAATTCAGATTCCTCCTTCAGTCAGCCATGCCCCCGACAGGATCAGAGTCACCAGGAGAACTAAAATCTCCACAGCTCCTTACACTGATGGGGGAGCTGCAGGCTGGCAAGCACCACCTGCTGGACTGGAGAGGAAAAGCACCAATTCTAAAGGCCTCATAGGAAGGTCTCATTCTCAGGAAAACTTCACACACTCCCAGTGAGACCCAGGCCTCACTGGACTCGGAAAATCTGACTAGGGTCGACCATATCTGAGGAGACGCATTCACAAAAACGGCTACATAGAGGCAGAGCAAGAAACAGAAAAAACAAGGGGGGGGAAATTTTTGATCAACTAAATAGAACCTAAGTTAGAGGTCTAGAATAAGTTGAATTGAATAACAGAGGCCAGAGAACAAAGCTAACCAACAAGAACACCCCTAGGTAAAAGATAGAAAACAAGCTCCAAAATAAACTAATCAAGAAAATCAGATGCCTAGACAACTTAAGATAACAAGCCATACCAGGAAACACGAAAATATGGACCAG
>PVKY010006290.1:0-16183 GCA_004027775.1 Bradypus variegatus
CTTTATAAGCAGAAGAAATTCAGGCATAGAGAAAGTCACATGGAGGAGCCAGAATCTGGAAGTTAGCAAAAACCTGGAGGAAAACAAAGGAACCCAAGTATTGCCAGCTAGAGACAACACTATTGACCTCGGGAGGAAGTAGGTCATTTCCAGTGTCTGAAACTATGAGCCAATAAATTCCTGTTGTTTACTCCAACCCACTGTGTGGTATTTGTATAGCAGCCTGGCAAACCGAGACAATCATTGTGCAGGGTCATATAACTAAATGGAATTTCTAACCCAAGCCCATTCCACTTCAAAGCCTCTCGGTACTCCTTAACTATATAGTACGGTCACCTGCAGGGCAGGTAATTGGTCCCAAACAACCCAAAGGGCCACATGGCCTGGCCAGCCAGGTCAGACCACCTCCTATCTGGGAAGACCCTCACCTTTCCCAACCCTTTCCCCTAAAGCTAGACTTAGGCTTGGGTTCCTGAGTAGCTTCAGTCTGCAGGGACAGGAACTGCAGGGTATGTTCTCTATATCTACCTCTGCTGTTTGCCTCTCAGCCGAGCAGGCAAAAAACTCCCTTACAAGGGCAAAGTGTTCATCAGATAAACATGTCTCTGGTGTTACGTGTGTCACGGGGATAAATGAGACCTGAGGCACCGTCCTTCTAAGGGAGTCCGGGCTTCCTGCCTGCCCTAGAGCGAAGGTAACATTCTTTCTTTGGCCCATTTCTCAGATGGGAAAGCTGAGGGTTAGACAGGCCTTTCTGCAAGTTGCCAAGGCTCTGCTGCGGACAACCCTGGGCAGTCAGTTTAGTGAAAGGGTTTATGATACTGGGATTTGAAGTTCGGCACGAGTGCTGGTTTAGCTACCGACTCACTGCGTGAACTTGGGCCAGCCCGTTTCGCCCGTGGCCCTCAGCGTCTTCATCTGTGCAACGGAGGCAGAAAGCTGAATAAGGTGTCCCTAACGCCCCCAGTTCTTAGCTGAGAGCTTGTCCCTGCCCGACCGCAGGGCTGGAGCACTGAGGCCTGTGCGACCACAAGGCCCGGCATGCCTGGGGGCGGGGCGCAATGACGGACAGGCGGCTCCGCGAATTGACGCTCGCCAAGGGGAGAGCGGCGGCGCGTGCGCAGACGGCGGCAGGCGGGTGGGCTGGCGGCGGTGGACGCGTCGGAGCCGCGGGCGGTCAGGTAGGGGGCGGGAAAGAGGGTCGGGAATGAGGGACCCGGGCTGGAGTCTTGGGCGGTGGCTGCGCGGCGGGGCGAGGTGCCGTACTGCCGTGTAGCGGCCGACCCCGCGTCCAAATAGCAGGGTTTGGGGACCGGATCAGAGTGGTAGGACCGAGGTGGGGGTGGGGCACGAGGGGCAGGCTCCGGGGGGATTCGATGGGGCTGAGGAGGTGCAGCGGGGGTTGTGGGAGCTCTGGGAAGGTTTGTGTTGCAGCATCTCGGGAACTATGAGGTAATGCGGGGGTCTTGAGGGGAGACGAGGTGCGGCATCTGGGAGATGTGAGGAAATCTGAGGGCCCTGGAAGGATCAGGAGTGCCAGATGTCGGAAATTGGAGGAATTTGGGGGCCTTGATGAGATTTGTGAGGTGCATTATCTCAGGATATTTGAGGGAATCTGGGGGTGCTATTTTGGGGGTGGGCAGGTTCTGAGATCATAGGATGCAGGGACGATTCTAATTGCTAAAGCGAGAGGATTTTCCTGAGTAGAATTCAGAAAAACGTTGAGGGGTGAGTTCTGGGGGAATCAGTGGGAAGCAGTATCTTGGTAGCTAAAAGAAGGGACTTGGCTAAGGTTTGAAGGCAACACATGACATGGGGTGGATAAAAAGAAGGAGCAACACAATATCTAATGGAATGCAGAGGATGGGGCTAAAATTAAGGGAGGTCAGAAATCTAAGGTGAGGATTCGGTGTTTGGAAGGAGCAGGTGTGCAGGGCTGAAGGCTGCAGAGACTGGAAGCAGGATTATGTTAGTTGAATTTGGAGCACAAGGATGAAGAACTGGTGAAGGTTGCAATATAGACCCCAACGGTTGGAATTCTGTATTGTAAAAGGGTTGGGAACAGGATTTGGAGAGGATTGAAGGGGAGTGAGGACAGCAGGGTCATAACTGGGATGTAGAATTAAAAAACTGAATAGGTTGGTGGGTTAGTGTCTCGGACTGTGATAGGAATTTTCCTGAAGTCTTTGCATGGGGAGCAGAGGGAGTTCTGGGTATCCTAGGACCTAGAGGTAATGTATTTGTATATATGAGTACATGAAGTTTAGCAGTTCAGGGATTCAGGAACGAAGCCCTAAGTCTTCAGAGATCAGGGCTCCTAAAGGAGCCTGGCTTTCCCTATGAGAGGCACAATTTCCTTCACCCAAGTTCCCTTACCATGAGGAGGCATAGTACTGCCACCAAGTCCACCAAGAGAGTAATCAAAGAAGGGATGAAGCAAAAAACTCTGCAAGGTCATCCTGGCCCTCCCTTGCCTGCCCGCTAAGCTGTGGAGGTTCTAGAAATATATGTGAGACCTCCAGGGGAATGAGTGAAACATTTTCTCAACCTGCCTTTTCCTCATCAATTAAATAAGTGGATTGAGTGAGATCATATATAAAGACCATTACAGCTCAAAGAGACAGTGGCTTTGTCAATGAGGTATCTGGGCAGGGAGAAAGACTAGAAAAAGTGAACCCACATTTACTAAGCATTTAGTTCCGTGCCAGGCCCAGTTTTAGCAATAGTTCTTAACTAGGGGCCATTTTGTCTCCTAAGGGATATTTAGCAATTTCTGGAGACGTTTCTGGTTGTTCAGACTAGGGGAGGGGGTGCTACTGGCATCTGCTGGGTAGCAACCAAGGATGCTGCTAAACATCCTATAATACCTCCACAACAAAGAAATTTCCATCCCAAAAGACAACAGGGTGGACATTGAGGAACCCCGCTCTAGAGCCAGATATTCTGGGTTCAAATCCTTATTCTGTCTTTCCTGACTTCTTGAATAAGTTAGTTAACCTCTCTATACCTTTGCTCTTCATCAGTAAAAAGGTGTTAATAACAGGACCTGCATCATTATTTCAGCCCATTCCTCTCTAGTGAAAAAGGGGATCACCCAGTACCAAATAGAATTCTAAAGGGGGGGGGCAGGTAAATCTATCTGATTAGGTAGGGAGGAGAACTGGACTTTGTTCTTGGTTTGCTCTTAGACCAGGGGCAGTGGATAGATAAGAGGAGGACATTTGAGGTTAGGAGGCAGAATGGAGTAAAGGGACTAAGGTGTGAGATATAGAGGCTAGTGGCTTGAGAAAACCCCTCATAGCAGGAACTGAGGCTGAAGGCAGTCAGACACAAAAGGAGAGCAACTACTGTGGTCTGAATGATCTTTTCTGAGCATCTTTCCCGAAACAGAATTGCAACTTTGGCTCTGTCAACTCAGAAATTAGCTACAGCATTGCTAAAGCCAGTTCAGATCTGAGGGCCAGAGACTTACCTACGATATCCCACTCCCTCCTCCCCATAAGGAAAATATGTACAGTAATGGGACTCAGAGGCCTGAAGCCCAGAGTCCTCTCCTGTTAACTTACTATGAGACTTTGGACAAGCACTTGCTTTGTCAGCCTCAATCTATTAAAAATGCAAACTGCCATTTAACAAGAGTGCTTAGTATGTGCCAAGAACATGCATATCATGTGCATTATCCCAATTAATCCTGCCAACAATCTAAGTGTAATTCCCCATTTACTGATGAGGAAACTAACAGGCTACAGAGCAAGTGACAAAGCTGGGATGAGAACCCAGTTGTGTCTGACCCCACAGTTATATCATACACTTTACTAGAAAGGTTTTGTAACTCTGAGAGCCCATATGTCTATTTCTGGAGAGTGGTTGATACACAGGATCCTTGAAGTAGATCACTGCCCGTATAGACTTCTGGTAGAACAATCAGATTTAAAAATTATTCCTAAGTACCTTTTCTAACCTCTTAGCCAAACTCTCCCTAGAGGTAATGGCAACCTAATCAGCCAGTGAACTCTAACATGTATTTTGAGTTGATGTGGTTTTATGGCTTGGAATTGACACACCTGGATTTGAAACCCAGTTCTATTGCTTTTCAGCTTTGAGAGCTTGGACAGGCTATGTTTCTCTGAGCCTTGATTTCCTTACTTTTAAAGAGGTATAACACATATTTTACAACAGTATTATGAAAATGAAAGATAATGTATGAAAGGTGCCTGACACTTAAACAGAAGTTGTTTTATGAGAGGTAGCAATTATAAGAGGAAGACAATGCTGGAAGGATGTTGCTTTATCAGAATTCGGTGGCCTTCTGTCATTCTCCCCAAGATTCTCATCCATTTTTATACCTTTCCCAGGATCTGCTTACTGATGTTTTAGTTGAAATCTCCTGAGAACACATGTGGAATGCAGAGGAAGGAAATGAAGGAGAATTGAGTGGGTTGAGATGAGTTTGAGGTCCCTTGAGAGAAGGCTGTTGATCTTGCTCTTGACTTTTTTTTTTTTCTGTTTATTTATTGGCAGCATTATTGTTACCCAATGTTTGTGGATGATTCAAGGGACCCTTTCCAAGTCCTCTGGTTTTAGAGGAAGAAAAGAACAGGCAAGAGGCATGTGTTTTCCCAGCAAACCCTATTAGTGACTTAACTTACCATTGACAGAGTTCAGCTAAAGTTTCCTTTTTCACTAATACATTTCCTTCTGGGTTGTTTATGTGTCTCACACTGGCATAACTTTGGAATCATGCCTGTGTTGCCCTATAAGCTCCTACTTGTTGAGTTTATCTTAACTGTCTGCAGGTGCCTTAAATGCTCTGAGTAATGTAGACTTCATCAAGATCCTCTGACAACATACGAGATTGGGTGAGTGTCAGATGGAGTCCTTTCTGATCTCCTTAAAATCAGTCTTGTTAGCCACTATCAGAGAGTAACCATGGGTGGCATAGAGATGGTTATGTATTTAATTAGCATTCTGTTAAAATGCAAGGGGAATAAATGTGACATAAAAGGAAATGTGATAAAGCTTGCTAAAAAAAAAGCAAACAAAAAACAAACCAGAAGTGTGTCAGTAGTAGGATGTCTTGTGAAAAGAAATACAGTACTGCTTTTACATGTTTTCTAGTTTTTAGGTGAAGAGCTATGTTTATGTCTATTTTTGCTCAGTTATATCCTCAATGCCTAGCACAGTAACTCATAGTAGGTGCTCAGTAAATATTTGTCTAATTATTTAAAGTTCTACAGGTTTGCTTGTGGTTTAGGTCTTCAGGGGGCTGACACCAATATAGGAAGCAGAGCCATCTGGAGAACCACCCCATGGTGGGAACTCAAGCATTGGATGGAGATTTAAAAATTTAGGTTATCTCTAATCCTTTGACTCCAAGACCAGTTAAAGGAATATCCAGCAAAGGCTCAGGATTTTTTGTTATTGGAAGGTATGCATCTGATGCCTTGGGTGTGGTTTGCCTGTTGCAAGTACCTGTTGTTTCTTCTCATAGACTGGGCAGCTGTGGCAGCTGTTGCTGCTACTACTACAAGCTGTTATTTACTGCACAGTTAATTGTATGTCTGGCTTGGGACTGTGCTAAGAAAGTACTTTACACACATGATCTCACTTAATCTTTACAATAACCCTGTGAGGTAGTACTATTTTAAAACCCCTTTTCATAGATGAACTGAGAACTGTAGAAATTAACTTGCCCAAGTCACCATAATGAATGGTAGAGCTGGGATTCAAATCCAGAAAGCCTGATTCCTGAGCCCAGTTTCTTAATCTGTAAAATAACGCCCACCCCTGGCTCCTACCTTTTAGTCCTAGTTCTGCCATATGATTTATGAGGGCTTGTTATCCAGAAGAGGGATAAAAAGCTGTAAACCATAAGCCCCTTTTCTCATCTATATAATGGGGAGATGGGCATAAGATCCTCTTTGACATCACTACTAATTTTAGTATTCCATTCTAGTACCTGCTAGAAGGAGCTGCAAAAGCTTGTTTTCCAGGCAAAAGAAGTTCTGAATTGTTTTTCCCATTAGTTTCTAGCTTGGATAGCTAATACCTTCAATCAAATCCCTCTAAAGCTGACTAGTCCTTTTATTGATATCTGTGTGCCTTTATATGCCATGAAAGGAAAGGTTTTTATCTTTTCAAAATTCCATTTGTTTATTACTAAAATGATGATAAAATAGCAATTTTTTATTGCCTACCTACCATTTTCTAGGATAAGCCCATTTTATGCACAGTAAACTTTACTTTTCATCACAGTAAACTTTTCATAAATTAAGGAAACAGGTTTAGAGAGGTTAAGTAACTTGCCCACAGCTTGCAAATGAAAGCAAGATTTGAACCCAGTTTTGTATCATTCCAAGTTTCATGAGTATCTTTGTTTTGTCTGTTTCCTACCACCCTGGTTACTTATTTCATGGCCTGGGAAAATCCAGAGGTGCCAGATGCCAGGTAGATCAGGCTGGGATGATTATAGAGTTTTCCTGAGTCTTGGGGCAGCCAGAGAAGACATAGCTTAAGGGGTAGTAGGTGCTTACCTGGAACTGAAGAGCTGGATTGGTGTCAGTATGAGAAATGCATTAGATCTAAGGGGTTAGGGTAGGGATAAGCTGAGGTGATTGAAATGAGGTGGGAGATCAGGAGGGTACAGAGTACAGAATAGGAAACAGAAGTTCAAGGGATAATGAAGGTAGCCAAGATCATGAAGAGCATCTTGGAAGTTCATTCTGGTTGGTTGCAGGTTGTATAGCTGGCACAAAACGGACAGCTAGTTTAAAGGCTTGACGTGGTAAGACAATAAGACAGTTCCTTTTACCTGTCTAGTCTTTTCAGGGAAGCTGAGGTCAAATTGACTGTCAGAGTCATTCATAATAATTAACAGTAATGACCAGATGTCATGTCTGGAGGAGATCAACTGCATTTATGTGTCATATAGCTGCAGTTCAAGCAGGGATCCTTTTGAAAGCAGAGTTCCCAAGCTGTGGTAGTGGGAGGAGTGTTTCTGGCTTTTTCTAGGTCTGAGTCTACGTGCCTGATGCTTTAGTGGTGGGAACTCATATTTACCTGCAAAAGCATAGCAGCTTTAAAGGCGGGAATCCTTGACATTCTCTTCTGCCTCAGAGAGCCTGGTGAAGCTGCAGACAGCTGAGATAATTTGAGGTATGGATGTGGGCACAGTAAAATTTTTTTTTTTTAAGTTGAGAGCTTAAGGAAGCAGGAAGCTTTTTAATTGAAGGAAGTGGCATGATCTTCTAGAAGCTGAAGAAAGAATTTGCTGGTATTTTACAAGTTGGCAGCCTTGTTTAATTAGCTATCTGCAGTGCCAACTCTGGGAAGAACAGATGTCCCTGTGCATTGTAAGGTAACATGCTCTGTATCTGAACACTAAATGGTGCCTTCAGTTTAGTGTCTCAGATGATAGAAGAGAGGGCTGAAGCTATTTAGAATTGAGACAGTTTGTTTGGATCTTGAGTTGATGTTTCTATCAACATTTCTATATGATTGTCCCAGATACATGGCATTTAAGATTTCAGCATTCACAGTTTCATATATTCACATGAGACCTTGTAGGTTCATATGTGGTAATTTGTTATCTTGTCGAGGCATGGACTTGAGTCATAATTGCAAGGCTGGTAATGTGGGAGTGGGTCACTCAGCTAACAAATCAATTGAACCCATGCTCTAGCAGCTGACTCTCATAATTGTACTCTTGTTCCCTTTCCCTTGTGGAGAATATTATATGCTATAAGGCAGTATTTCCCAGAGCATGATCTAGGGAACACTGGTTATTAAAAGTTACATGACAATTAAAAAAAAATAAAGGCTTTAGGTAATGTTGAACCAAACAAAGTGAAAGATACCTGTACTGTAAGATTTCTTGAAATTTTTAATGTTGCTAATGTGCATTTTGAAGAAGGGCATTTTTTTTTTTTTGCAGTTTTCTCAAATCTATTTGACCAAAGCACCTTCTTTTTGGAAATGACTTGTGTTTTACACAATATACTTTGGCAACACTTCTTAGAAGTATTCAGAACTGTGGGTGTTTACCTAATCCTTGGGACTTTTGATGATTAACATTCAAATCCTGTATAGATTATCTGTTATTAATTTAGGTCCTCTGCTATCACTACAGACTTGGGTTCTGGCTTGTAGATTAAGGGGAATGCAATGGGTTGGGGTCAGAAATATGTTGGCTCTACCATCTTTGGGCTGAGTGACCTTGAGCCAGTTTTTTTTGAGCCTAGTTTCCCCATCTGTAAAATAGGAAAATAAAAACAATGCCTACCCCATAGAGTTACTATGAGGTTAAAAGAGATTAAGTATATGAAGCATCTAGTATGGCATCCATCACATAATAGGTATTAAACATATACTCAAGACTGCAGGGAGGTAGGATTGAGTTTAAATAAATTGTGCAAGTCTACTGCTGAATGTTTTAGAATGCATTCCAAAGCTAAATTTAGGGAAAATTTGTTAAAATATGTATCTTTGCTTTGACTTCTATTTGCCTGGAGAAAGAGTTGATCACCTTTGCAAAGCTTTTCTCAGCTTGGGGCCTTGTCCTTAAAACCAAGCTAACTTGCCCTCCACCTCCACCTTCTCCGTGGTTGACCATACACACATCATGAGACTGCACAAGTGGAGCTGTAGGATTTGAGTCTCAAGTGCTAAATTTATCTATGTGCCTTACTTGCTAGATCTATTCATTCTAATTGTGGGTATAAACTGACAGTGACATAAGCTGCAGAGCACCAGGATCTCTTTGGTTCTACCTGACGAGTAGATATGGATTGAGGAGGGTGGGAGTATTCGTCTTATGTACTAGGTGAAGCAGGGGTGACCCAAGCCAGAAATAAACTGTCTTGATAAGGCACTACCATTTCCTAAATCATCTGGGCTTGAGTCTTTGGCCTTCTGGGCTCTTCCTTCTACCTGACTCTAACCTAATCCACTCAGCTTTCAAATCATACTGATTGTACCTTATAATGTTGCTCAAATGCATCTTCTTTCCATTTCCTCCCTAGTTGAGGTGCCCCATTATCTCTCCCAGGCCATTCTGCAGAAGCTTCCAAACTAGTTTCTCTGATTTTCCCCCCACTCTAATCCAGATTTGATCACATCATTTCCTGTTCCACAACATTCATTGCCTCACCATTCCCTTAAGAATGAAGCTCAGAAGTCTTATTGTGTCTCTGAAAATCTTGTAAAATCATCCCCCACTTTACCTTTCCAAACATGTTACTTGACCCTCCTTGTATTCTCCCACAATTCTAACCTAAGGATGAGAGAAAAAATAACTAAAAATCATTTATGACTTTTTAGGTGCTGAGCCAAATTTTAGCATTCTACACAATACAAATATTTATTTATATTTATTTCTTACATCAACCCTGTGATGGTATTATTTCCATTTTACAGATAAGGAAATTAAAATTCAGATTAAATGTTTTGTGTTCTTACCAATACTTTGAACTTCTTGCCTTTGCAACCTTTGTTAAGACTGCACCCTCTGCCTGGGACTCCGTTTGCTCTACCTTCACTTATCCATGCATCCTTTTGGGCCTGTATCAAATGACAACCCCCCCCCATTTTTTTTTCGTTTAAGGTAGAATGAATTCCTCTTCCTCTAGACCTCTATCAAATTTAGTTTATATTTCATTTATGATACTTCTTTCTGCTTTGATTATTATTTATCTACCTGTCTTTTCTTCTCTACAGAAGTTTGGATATTTGAAACTCAGGATCTGTGTCTTAAAAACATCTTTGTATCCGGTATAGAAGTATCCAAACTTATTGGATAGATAGATAGATGCGTAGGTAGGAGGATAGATGAATGGAAAGTACACATATTTTCTGATCTCATGCTTTGCTGGTCACCTAAAACCAATCATCATAAAGTTCTATTTCTCTGGATGATTTATAGCCACCCCCCACCCTCCACCCCCCACCCCAACATGATATGATGGACCCTTAGACCTCCATGCTTTCTTCCTGCGGTTTTCCTTGCCTAAAATGCCTTTATCTTTTATTGCCTCATTTCTTTGAAGACACATCTCAGGTGTGTCACTGCTTCTAAGAGAACTTCCCCAGTTCCTCTAGGCAGAATCAGTTATTCCATCTGTTGTGCTTCTGCAGAACTTTGTTTGTACTTCCATTGCTAAACATATTCCTTTTACTGTAGATGGTTTTTCTATGCTTTTCTCCTAGTATAAATTATGAGCTATGAATGTCACAAAATATAAAAGTAACTCCTAACATTTATTACAAGCATACCTACTTGCCAAGTGCAGTACTAAGTGTCATATTCATCATGTTATTCAATCCTTAACAACAACGATATAAAGTAGACATCATTATTTCTTCTAATTTACAGATGGATGACAGGGAAGCCAAGCTTTAGGAAGTTTAGGTTACTTCCCTAAAGTCACTAAACTGTCAGAGAGGAGGGGTATATGAAGTATGATTTCCAAACCTGAATTCTTACCTGCAGTGCCTGTTTTGTTTCCCTGTGTTTCACCATGATCTTACACAGTAGGCCCCCTTAAAATATTTGGTGTGGCTATAATCATTCTCTAAATGTTTCTTGAAAGAATTAATTCACATAGGCAGTGGGAAATGAACAATGGTTTCTTTTTCTCTTTAGCAGGTATTTGACCAGCTGGGCATGAAAACAGGTGGTAAACTTCTCAGGTCTGGGCTGTGCTAACAGGACCCTTTAAAGGAAGAGCCATGGCTGCAGTGGCAGCTTCTCACCTGAACCTGGATGCCCTCCGGGAAGTGCTGGAATGCCCTATCTGCATGGAGTCCTTCACAGAGGAGCAGTTGCGGCCTAAGCTCCTGCACTGTGGCCATACCATCTGCCGCCAGTGCCTGGAGAAGCTACTGGCCAGCAGCATCAATGGTGTCCGCTGTCCCTTTTGCAGCAAGATCACCCGCATAACTAGCCTGACCCAGCTGACGGACAACCTGACGGTGCTGAAGATCATTGACACAGCTGGGCTCAGCGAGGCTGTGGGGCTGCTCATGTGCCGGTCCTGTGGGCGGCGGCTGCCTCGACAGTTCTGCCGGAGCTGTGGTGTGGTGTTATGTGAGCCTTGCCGAGAGGCAGACCACCAGCCTCCTGGCCACTGTACGCTCCTGGTCAAGGAGGCAGCTGAGGAGCGGCGTCGGGACTTTGGAGAAAAGTTGGCCCGCCTGCGGGAGCTTATGGGAGAGCTGCAGCAGCGGAAGGTAGCCTTGGAAGGTGTCTCCAAGGACCTTCAGGCAAGGTATAAAGCGGTTCTCCAGGAGTATGGGCATGAGGAACGCAGGGTCCAGGAAGAGCTCGCTCGCTCTCGGAAGTTCTTCACAGGCTCTTTAGCTGAAGTCGAGAAGTCCAATAGTCAAGTGGTAGAAGAACAGAGTTACCTGCTTAACATTGCAGAGGTGCAAGCTGTTTCTCGTTGCGACTACTTCCTGGCCAAGATCAAGCAAGCAGATGTAGCACTACTGGAGGAAACAGCTGATGAGGAAGAGCCAGAGCTCACTGCCAGCCTGCCCCGGGAACTTACATTGCAGGATGTGGAGCTTCTCAAGGTGGGCCATGTCGGCCCCCTTCAAATTGGTCAAGCTGTTAAGAAGCCCCGGACAGTCAACATGGAAGATTCCTGGGCCATGGAGGCTGCAGCCTCTGCTGCCTCCACCTCTGTTACATTTAAAGAGATGGACCTGAGCCCTGAGGAAGTGGTTGCCAGCCCTAGGACCTCACCTGCTAAGCAGCGGGGTCCTGAGACTGCCACCAATATCCAGCAGTGCCTCTTTCTCAAGAAGATGGGGGCCAAAGGCAGCACTCCAGGCATGTTCAACCTTCCAGTCAGCCTCTGTGTGACCAGTCAGGGGGAGGTGCTGGTCGCTGACCGTGGCAACTACCGTATACAGGTTTTTACCCGCAAAGGCTTCTTGAAGGAGATCCGTCGCAGCCCCAGCGGCATTGATAGCTTTGTCTTGAGCTTCCTTGGGGCTGATTTGCCCAATCTCACTCCTCTCTCGGTGGCCATGAACTGCCAAGGGCTGATCGGTGTGACTGACAGCTATGACAACTCCCTTAAGGTATACACATTGGATGGCCACTGTGTTGCCTGTCACCGGTGTCAGCTGAGCAAACCATGGGGCATCACAGCCCTGCCATCTGGCCAGTTCGTGGTAACTGATGTGGAAGGTGGAAAGCTCTGGTGTTTCACTGTCGACCGAGGAGCAGGAGTGGTCAAATACAGCTGCCTCTGCAGTGCTGTGCGGCCCAAGTTTGTCACCTGTGATGCGGAGGGCACTGTCTACTTCACCCAGGGCTTGGGCCTCAATCTGGAGAATCGACAGAATGAGCACCACCTGGAAGGTGGCTTCTCCATTGGCTCTGTGGGCCCTGATGGGCAGTTGGGTCGCCAGATTAGCCACTTCTTCTCAGAGAATGAGGATTTCCGCTGCATTGCTGGCATGTGTGTGGATGCCCGTGGTGACCTCATTGTGGCTGACAGTAGTCGAAAGGAAATTCTCCACTTTCCTAAGGGTGGGGGCTATAGTGTCCTCATTCGAGAGGGACTCACCTGTCCAGTGGGCATTGCCCTCACTCCTAAGGGGCAGCTGCTGGTTTTGGACTGTTGGGATCATTGCATCAAGATTTACAGCTACCATCTAAGAAGATATTCCACCCCTTAGGGGAAGAGAAATAGCAGTTTCTTCTGCTTTCAAGCCCCCTTCCTTTCCCTTAGTCCTTGGTTGGTGGCACTATAGAGTAGATGCAGCCTGTGTCCTAATTCCAGCTGGTTAGTCCTAGAATTTTAGAAGCTCTGTCTTTCAGTGTTTTTATTTGTATTTTTCCTAAATCTAGAGCTTTAATAGATGTATTGCTCCAGTAGGATACATGACACATGGAGTTAGCTGAAGTTTGATTAGAAATTAGGCCTTTCCAGGGCTTCAGTAGAGAGTGCCACTTTAGCCTTTTGGTAGATAGACATTCCCTATATTGAATCCTTGTTGATTTTCCCCTTTTGGCTTTGATGTCCTTGGTCTGTTGTTTCCTTCTTATTAGGATGTGCTTCATCTGTGACACTTTCTCTTCAACTCTGGCTGCATTCCGTGTGCATGCTCCAATGAGATCTACTCCACTTCTCAGTGACATTTCAGACATCCTATCCCTGTGGTGTGATGTCTCAGGTATGATCACCCGTAGCAGTGTGAAAGCTCATTCATTTAATTCCACCAAGGGATCTGTACAGTCCTTTTGGAATGCAGTGCCTCTCTCTTGGGAGATTGGTGCCCTCTTGGATTGGTCTGTCATTGCAGATGTGACAGAGAATGGATTGACTCTTGTTGGTTGGTGTTGAAAACTTCAGCCTGGAAATCGATTGCCTTTTGAAGGAGCATATGTATTGGAATTATGCCAAAGCATAGGATGATGCGAATAAGCAAACCTGAATGCTAATGTAGTCCCAAAATACTCTTGGATGGTCTCCAGGGCTCATCACTTTTCATATTACATCTCTCCACTGACCTTTGCTAAGAGTTGTCTAAGAAATTGCACAACATAGGCCCAGGGCCAACAAAGCAGGGAGGTAGGACATACCTCATTTTCATTTCTAAACAACCAACCACCCAAACTGCTGGATCCTTATTCTGTATTTTCCACCAAGTGAATGCTTAATATTTGGTTTTGAGATTTATTTCCATTCCTCTATCTAACATTAAATAATTGATAACTGTTTCTTCACCATTGGTGTTCATATCTCTTAATTAAATATGGGATTTGGGGGATGAGGAGAGAGAGAATTTGTATTGTACTATTTTGCTTCCTTATCTGACAGTGCATTCTTTGAGAGCATAGGAATCTATCCAGATGAAAAGCCAGCCGAAAGTACCATTATATAAAGATAATCCAAATCTCATTCCTACATACATGTGTACAGTGTTGCGTTGGAGGTTAGAATCACCAACACACCCTGTTTTAAACTGAGCCTTCACCATCTGTTTTTTCCTTATAATTACAGTTCAAAAAAGGAAGAGAGCCCTGTGCTTTTAAGAAGACAAGCTTATGGGTAAAGGAATTTGTGATGTGGTTCCTCGGGCTTTGGTGCTTATAAGCAACATATCATACTTTTTAGGTGCAGAGATGATGCAAGCCAACGAGCTATTCCCTTGCTTTCACTGAAACATAATTTGTTAGGCTGAGCTACTCAAAACTGGTAGTTATTTGTTGTTGTTGTTTTGTTCTTCTGTTGTGACAACTGCCAAAGGATAGGAAAGGAGGTAAAGTGATGCTGACCTAGTTTGTTTTGTGCTTTTCACCTGGAGAAAAACTCATGCTCTGATTATGAAATTGTGTCTGATTTTCAAAGATTGTGTAATTGAGAGGAAATTGATTCAATTAAAAGTGCATCACAAAGGACTCCACTGGTTATTAAAGCCACTTCATCTGTGGTGGCACACAGCAGCAGGAGATCTGTCTTTGCTGTCAGTGGGGGACCTGCTGAGGCATTAACAACTGCCGAGGCCTTTGGCACATGGCTTGCAGTTGAGAAATGAATATAATACGTTATTTTGGGCTGTATTGAGGTAAAGAAACTAGGGGTTCTCCAGCTGCCGATGCTTCCAGAAGGAAGTGCTAACACGGATTGGCATTCAAGCATTTATATCTATTCCCATGTCTGACCATACTCATGCTTCAGCCCTCAAGTATACTAGGTGTCTGCCAGCTCAAAATGGAAGTTGTGGTCTGAGTGCTTTTTATTTCCTTTTCCCCTTTGATGTGAATATTTTAGGCTGTGCATAGTACAGTCAATTTTCAGTTATCAGCCATGTTGACTAAATTGCAGAGTATGGTCCCAAGAAACTAATTTGCTCAATAACAGCAGTTTTTATTTGTTTTTTTTAAGCAGCAATAACCTTATTCAAATATAGTCTTACATACAAGTCTATCATGAAAATAGATCAAAGAGCAGCTGCTCTGGTTGAAGCAGGTTTCTGAGCCTGGTGAACAAGTTGCTTTCTCCTCTCACCTCGTAACTTCCTGTGGTACCGTTGCAAACCTTGTGAATCTATAGGACGTTTTCTGAAAACCACTGAAGTACACTAACTTCCTGTTCCATTGTATTAATCATAGAGCCTTGGAGAGGTCATTTAACCCTTCCTTTTCTGGAAAGTCATGAAAATGATCCCTGCTTCGTGTAGAGTGTGAGAAGTAAGAGATAATAGATGTGAAAATACCTGATTCAGTTCCTGGCATAGAGTTGGTACTCAATAAATGATCACTGTTACTACCTTTTCCTGCTGAATTGCTCAGGAGTGCCTGGTGGTGAGGATGTCTAGCCATGCCAAACAATACCTTCCCTCTAGTCTTACAGGTTCTTAGTTGGCAATCAGAATCTCTCTCAGTCATTTCCTTCCCCTGACCTGAGACTCCTGTTCCTCTTCCATGGGTCCCATGAATAATAAATATATTGATGAGATAAAGTCATAGGTCTGAGGTCTAAGTGTGTATTTCCTTATAATCTCCTACTTTACCACTGCCCTGCTGATAAAATTCATCCAGGCACCTGACTGATAACAGAGTATGTCCTCAGTTATTTAATTGGCTCAGCTGTTTAATGGATATGATGGTGTTTGTGGGCCCTCCAGTGAACTACTGAGTATTCCTAGCACAGCGTCTTTACTTTGGATAAAAAGAGATTCCCAGACAGGCCTTTTTATAAGGTTTCTAAAAGCTGAAGGCAAACAGATTACTTACAGATTGGCTAAGCCTCTTCTCCCATTTGTCATTGTGAGTAATATATATATATATATGCATTTAAGGCTTTTACGGTTTTGGACCAATGAGATGGACTGCCTCATGTCATTTATGCATTCATTCAATATTTATTGAACACCTACTGTGGACCAGGCACTATGTTAGGTATCAGAGAAGAAAAAAAAATCTTAACCTAATGATAAATGTTATTAACATATCTACTTTCTCCGAAACTATTTCACAGTCTTTTCTGTGTGAAGTATTTGGACTCTAGTATCCTTCTATTGCTCTGGACTTCCTCAAAGGCCATGGGTAGGAAGTGTCTGAATGACTGTGAGTGTCAACCCTAATGGACACTCCAGTCTGAGTCAGCAGAAGGGCACTCCATTATTCCAATCAGTAGGATAAATTTGGCTTGGGTCTTACAGTGAT
>PVKY010006291.1:0-16183 GCA_004027775.1 Bradypus variegatus
AAAAAAAAAAAAGTGCACCTTCAACGAAGGAAGGCCAATGGCATCCAGAAAACCTGTTAGTTGGGAAGGCACGTGGCTGGCGTCTGCTGATCCGGGCTTGAGTTCCAGCTCCTTCTCAGCTCCTGTGCTTTCTTCAAAATGTTGTGCTTGGGGCATTTTGTCCTTTCAGCTTCTCCAGAGCAAACTCGGGGCTAGCATGCCCAGAGTGTCGGCAAAAGTCTGGTTTCAGCGAAACCAAAATGTCTCTCTGAGCTGCTCTGAGCTCCTTCTGTGTGTGAGCTCTTTTATAGGACTCCAGTGATGAACTCAAGACCCACCCTGAATGGGTGGGGTCCATATCTCCGTGGAAATAATCTAATCAAATGTTTGCTCACAGTTGATTGAGTCAGTCTTCCTGGAAACAGTCAAAGGATTCCAACCCAGTCAACACTAATACGTCTGCCCCCACAAGATTGCATTAAAGAAGATGGCTTTTGCATTGCATAATACATCCAAACCAGCACACGTTCCTCCTTGGGACGAGATCAGAACACGGTCCAGCCCAGAGAGCCCTGCTGAACCGCGCTGCTTGGGATGGAGGGACCGCTGCAAGGGTGATCGGACTTGTGTGCTTGTGTGCTGCCCTCGTGCTCTCCACATGAGACGGTCTCTGGACTGTGGGGTTTAAGGAGGATGAGGGTCAGAATACCAAATCCTGAGATGGCGCCTCCAATCTGGTGAGATAGGCCCTTTTTTTCCTATTCTTGGGCAGGGAAACGCTTTCTCCTTTAATGAGTCATGTACTTCAGTCCACCCCAAAACTCGGGAGCCTTTACTGAAAGATTCCATCTTCCTGTTTCTACCTCCATGCACACACTCTGCCCTGTAACTGGGTGTGGGTATTTTTTTTCTCTTGAATACATGTTAAAATTTTCGTTTCATGTTTCTTATGTGTGGAAGAAGCCTGAACATAGAATAATGGAATCTTCCTGTTTTTGTCACTGGGCTGAAACTTGACCAGTGTGCACACATGTAAGGGATGGAAGAATTAGGATTAGAACTTGGACCTCCTGAGCTGAAGCCGGGTGTTCTTTTCTGGTTTCACTTCCTTTTTAGAGTCTCCACTGAAAATACAATTAATAATACTAATAATAACGGCTGCCGCTTTTTAAAGGCCTGATATCTTTCAGGCTTGAAATCTGCTATCGTTATATTTTCACAACTCTTACGGTTTCCTCAGTCTTCAGCAAATAGCTTGTCAGGGTGTTAAATTAACTCCACCAGCGTCTCTCAGCTAGTGAGGGATTGGGCCAGAATTTGAACCTAGTGTGACCCTCTTGCCCCTGTTTTATTACTGGAGAGATTGAAAAACGCATGTGGCCAGCCAGGTTTGTTCCAGCTCTGGGATTAAGCTGGTTTGAGTCGGTCTTCGTGGAAACAGTCAGAGGGTTCCAACCCAATCGACACTAATACGTCTGTTTCTTGAGAGGTAACAGTGCTAATGATGTCAGATTTTAAGCTACATTACCTGCAGTGTGCCTTGGAACATTGGAGCAAAATATTTACTGTTACCTGGGTAAGTTTTATAGCTAGGATGACTTTAACCATCTTTTATTCCCCCCCCCTCACTTAATGGTTGGCTCCCCCAACAAACCCTTTGCACTGGTTTTCTTGCTTCGTGAAACAGAAGAGAACCAAACTAAAGTAAGGAATTCATTTTCCTTTAAAGCAGTGTCATTAGTATTATCTGCCTACTTATTTTTGGAACATTAATTTAGATCAGTCAAACTTACTTAGCATCTGAAGACAAGTTAATTTTTATCTGTGAAACGAAGTACTGTAGTTTTGTGTTCGGATAATTAAAATTCACCAAAATGGGTAGCTTCGAGAACAGCTTAATAGCTTTCTCTAAAAATAACCCATTCACAGTTGATAGGTAGCATTTTAGCTGCTTAACAGTGTGTACAGTGTACGGTGCTTGGGCATGATAAGGTAGCTACTTTATTCAGGCAGACCTTATTATCAACAACGGTTATTGGGCCTCTGCTGTAAGATATTGTAATGATGGGAGGCTGGGGGGAGGGCGGGGGATGGCAGAAAACCTGAAAATTCCAGAAGTCACCGTGGACGCCTGGGCATTTATTCAAATCATACCACCGTTGCCCAAAACGTACTTGGAGTATTTCCCTTGAAATTGCCTTCGCTGTGAATTTATGAGCCATGAAAGAAAATCAACCCCATACTTTTGTGGCACAGCTCAGTTTTTTTTTAAATCACATATTGAGGTATAATTTGTGTACAATAAAATGCAGGCTTTCTAATTGTGCAGCTCTGTGAACCTGACAGACGTACACACTTGTGTAACCGTCACCGCAGTGAGGATGCGGGGCGTGTATGTCACCTGCCAGTGACCCTTCAGACAGTCACAGGTCACCTTTCTGCCACTGTACGTTGGTTTTAGCCTTTGTAGAATTTCCTGTGAATGGAATAAAAACGCGTGGACACGCTTGGGTCTGGCTTCTTGCGCTTAGCATGGTGTTTTTCAGACTCGTCCTTGTTACTGCGAGGAGCAGTCGTCCTTTCCCACTGTTTCTGAGTAGTGCTTCTTTGTGCGGATGCCCCACATGGTCTGTTGGCTTTTTCCTTACTGCTGGCTATTTGGATTGTTCCTAGTTTGGGGCTATTATGAATAAAGCTCCTACAAACATGTACAGTCAGCGAGGCTATGTATTTTCATTTTACTTGGGTAAATGCTTGGTGGAGTTACTGGGTTGGGTAAATGTATGTTTAAGTTTTTAAGAGTCTGTCATTCCCTTTTCCATGATGATTGTGCCATTTTGCAATCCCACCAGCCTGTATGAAGTTCCAGCTTTTCCATATCTTCACCAACACTTAGTATGGTCAGTCTTTTTTATTTTAGCCGTTCTCATGGGTGTTGTGTGGTTTTAACTTACATTTCTCTGATGACTCATTAGTCCTCTTTTCATGTACTCATTACCCAGAAAAAGTGTCTCTGTTCACATCTTTTGCCTATATAAAAAATAGGGTTGTCTTTTTATTTTGAAATTTAAGAGTTCCTTACATATTCCAAATGCAAATCCTACATTTTGCAGTTTTTTTCCTCCCACCTGCACAGTCATTTCGGACCCCAGTGGTGTCATCTGTCTTGCTCACCCATCTTGTTCACTAGATCCTGTTTGGTGCCCTTTCCTTTTCAGTCCTGCTGTCCTCTCCTCTGCCCTTATCTCGGGGTATTGCATTCCTGGGGTTCATGTCCATTCCCTCTTCTCTTACTCTGTACTCATTTTCCTCCTGGGTGATCACACCTACCCTCATGACTTTAAACATGCCACTCCAAATTTATCCCCCCAGCTCTCTGATCTCCAGACATGGATGTCCCACTGTCTGCTTGGCATCTCATTTGGTTAATTCCATCATTGCAAACTTAAAACTTGCTGCCAAACTGAGTTTAAGTCATAGCCCCCACCCCACCCTGTCTGTTCCTTTTCTTGGTGTGTGTCTCAACCATCCCGTTGCCAGCAAGATACTTTCGTGTTTTTTCTATGCAGTCACTAAATCTTATCCCTCCCCTCCCCTCCTCCCCCCTTTTTTTTGTGAAAATGAAGGTCATTGCTGTCCTGGTTTTATTGCTCACAGTTTACTTCCCTTTTCTGTACTTGATACTTGATTCATGACTCAGCTGGTTGGAATACATCCTTAAGTAACTTTTTCCTTCACGTATGAATGATAACTTGGTTGGCTGTACATTCTTTGTTCTCAAATCTGTAAACAATTAGTTGTCTACAGGGGTAAGTTCCTCCCCCCACCCCGTCCCCCCATGCTGACATTAAACAGTGGTGACATTTGTGTTGATCACACCGACTGGTGTGCTAATGACATCTCGAGGGCAGAGGGCTGGGGCACTGCTAAGCACCCCACAGTGCACAGAACAGCCCCTTGCTGGCCTGCAGCACCCAGGGCTGAGGTTGAAAGACCCTGCCTATTCCAGTTTGCTAATGCTACCAGACTGCAAAACACCAGAAATGGATTGGCTTTTATAAAAGGGTGTTTATTTGGTTACACAGTTACACTCTTAAGGCCATAAGTGTCCAAGGTAACACATTAACAATCGGGTACCTTCACTGGAGGATGGCCAATGGCATCCGGAAAACCTCTTCGCTGGGAAGGTATGTGGCTGGCATCTGCTTGCTCCCAGGTAGTGTTTCAAAATGGCTTTCTCCAAACTGTTGCTCTTGGGGCATTTTGTCCTCTCTTAGCTGCAGCTGCTCTTCAGAATGTCACACTCAGTTTGCTCTCTCTTGGCTGAAGCTCTGAGCTCCTTCTGTCTCAGCTCTTACATAGGGCTCTAGTAAACTAATCAAGGCACACGCTGAATGAGCAGGGCCATGCCTGCATGGAAATTATCTAATGAGAGTTATTACTCACAGTTGGGTGGGTCACATCTCCATGGAAACAACCTGATCCAAAGGTTCCAACCTAATCAACACTAATACGCCTGCCTCCACAAGATTGCATCAAAGTTAATGAATGGTACTTTGGGGGCCATAATACAACCAAACTGGCAGACCCTGGTACCTGCAGCCACCCCAGACCTTGCCCGTTGCTCGTCTCCTTTCCCCTGTTGGCCCTTTGGGTGGTGAGGTGGGCTCTGGGGTCTCCTGCCTGGTGGCCTGTCAGCAGTTTCAGGAGGCCCAGCACGCCCATGTTGAAGAAAGAAACATGGGCTTAAGCACTTGGCCTTTTGCTGCTGGAGGACTCATTGGCATTGCAATATCTCCTTCCTTCTCCATTTCCTCCTGCTCTGATTGAGCAGTAGCCTCTGAATTGAGTTGGGTAGGTGGTTGGAGTCCAGGAAAATGGCCACACCAAAGCTTCTTCAAGGCAGAGCTTTCTTCCCAAAGCCCAGCTGCCGGTGATCCTGGGCTCCTCTGCCACGTGGCAGGGCACAGGGCGGTGTCTGCTGGGCTCCGTCTTCTCCTCCAGCCACCACCACCTCCTTCCCATTTAATAGAAACCTTAAATCCTTAGCACAACTGTTGGTCAGACAGATACTTCCTCAGCCTCCTCCTGAGCCGTGTTCTCACTACTCAGTTCCCTCCAGCCGCAGCAGCCCACCAGTACTCCCGGATCTGGGGCCTGCTGAATCCCTCCCAGCTCCTGATACTCCTCTGTCCGCCCACCCCTCAGCCTGGCTGACTCTTGCTCTTCCTTCAGGTCTCTGTCTAGAGGTCAGGAGCTTTCTGTTTTCATTGATTAGAGAAATGGAATTGACTTTAACATTTGAAAGTTTTTTTTAATCAATCAGTGTACCTCCTTCAGGATCCCAAACTGACACTCCTTTCTCTTGAATACAAACTTCTGTCCGATTTCTGTTTCCACCATTCCCCCCCACCCCAGTCTGTAAATTGCCTTTCTAACAAAGTGTTTTAGTCATTTTTGTGCCGTGGATCCCTTAGGAAATTGCTGAAACCTGTGGCTCTTTCTCAGATTAATATTTTTAAATGGATAAAATAAAATAGGTATGAGTTTCAAAGGAAATCAGTTATGTTGAAATACTGTTTTTTTAAATATTAAGAAAACCTGTAATATGTATGTTTCTTTATTAATGCCTTAAAAAACAAGTTCAAGTAGCAGGTCTAAGAACTACTTTCATTTCAAAGAAGTGATGAGTATAAAAATGATATTTTGAGAATCGTAACTAGAGTCTTCTCCTTGGTCTTAATTCTTATTTTAGCCTCCTTCAGTCAGTTTTATACCTGTGTTTCTGATTGTGTCACTCTTCGTGGCCTGGGATTTCCTTGTTACCAGAGTAGAGTGTCGCTCTCTCAGCTTCCTTAGTCTGACGTCACTGTCACCGTCACGTCACCATTTGCTCTTCCCCAGTACATGTTAAAAAAAACTCCAGCCATGTTTGAACTCAGCGTCCCATGAATTAGCTCCTGCAGCTCCTTTCTACATGGTTTCTCTTGGACTGCCTGGGAAAATCCTGCCTGCTTTTTAAGCCACACTTTTAAAAATGTATCACCATCTGAAGGAGGGCCACAGATATTAACAATGGCTGACATATAATAAGCACTCAGTAATTAGCCATGAAATTTTATTTCACTGTCACCACCACTTGGTTCCCAGTAAATAAACTATGAACATTCTGAGTAATTTACATTTGTGGAACAAGACAAAGCAGTCTATCAATAAGTATAAACAAGTATAAAATAACATGAATGCATAAATGGCTCATGTTTAAAAGTTTATTTTGATCTAGGTTTGAATGTTGAAAAACACTGGTGTAAGTGTTTCATCAGAGCAAAATGAGAAAATGATTTAATAGATTTGGGCATTTTTTTTGTTTAACTTGTCACAAGAAACACCAACCAATAATCTTCATAGGTCTGAATACTTAAAATATCATCGATTTTCTTTTCTTTTCTTTTTCCAAACCAAAGATAAGAACTCTCCAAACTCCTGAGAATTCAGTGTTTTTTACATTTTTAATTTACTCTTATTGCTGCTGAGTCCTCCTCTGCCTCATATGTAATGTACACCAAAATGAAACTTTTTTACACAGGGAAAAACAGTATCAACTGTATTGATGCACGATCAGCCGTATTGACAGTTGCTGCTCCCCACCCACCCCCCACTGTCCAAGTGGGAATCTCACACTGATTGTTTTCCTTATAATCTGAGACAAGTGTCATCGTTACCTGGGTTCATGCTCGGATGCCGGAATAAGTTTTCAGTCTTGTAATGATAGTCTGGCTTTCAGCTATTAACTGGTGCCTCTGGCTCAGTTTGAAACCTCTGTTGAGAACACTGGTATGTTTCTTTTGCCATTAATGCTGACTCTTAGAGAAACAAGTATTTACTTTCCGAGGGTTTTGTGCCATGGAGGCGGTCGGTGTACCGTGTGAACGTGTGTCAGGCCGCAGAGGCCCTCTCCCCCTAGCCCGAGACTCTCTCCATGGCTGCGCCTTCAGTTCCCTAAGCTTTTCCTCAGTTTGTGACCCATCGGTAACCCCACTGGATTTTTATTATATCTAGAAGTTTGATTCCATCTTTTTCATACCTTCCATTTCTCTCCTTATTGCTCAGGCCTTCCTCTACTTTCCTTTGTAAATACAGGAAATTTATTTATAATAGTTGTGTTAACATCCTTGTCTACTAATTCTCTTATCTGTGTCGTTTATGGGTGTTCTTTTGTATTGGTTTTTCTCTTCATTACGGCTATATTTTCTTGCTTTGGAGGATACCAGTAAGTTTGTATTGGATGCAAGGCATTGTGAATTGCACATCATTGCAGGCCAGATTCTTGGATAGGCCTTAAAATACTTTTGAGCTTTCATTCTGGGATGCAGTTAAGTTACCTGGAAACAGTTGCTCCTTCTGAGGCTTCCTTTTAAGGTTTCTTGGGCAGGTCTAGAGTGGCCTTAGTGGAGGCTGAGGTGTCTTTGGCATCTGTTTCCAGCTGTGGCCCTCCCTTCTCCTTTCCAAGGCCTTCCCCCGCCTCATTTCTTAATTGTAAGCTGTCCTGTCTTACGTAGCCTGCATTTCACTGGATTCTTCTTTCTTACAATGGGGAATACACAGAAATGATGAGATTAAAGGCAGTCCCGACTGTCCTGGCTTGTCTGTGTAGCGCCTCCTCCGGATGGGGGTTTTACACTGGGCTCAGTGTGCTTTCCCTGTGAGTCTCCCCTTTAGTTTAACATGAGCATCCTCATTACTTCCGCGGCTGCACAGTGACTGCTCTGTTACCGTTCCCTACCTTGTCAAGCCCTCTCCCGCCTGCCAGAACAGGTTCTGCTCTCCGGGCAGTGCTGCAGTGCGTGTCTTACCGTCTCCTCGTAAGGAGGCCGGCGCAGTGGCGTCCTCCTCGGCTCACTCGCAGAGTGTGTTTACGCTCGCATGGGTGTTCCGCGAGTGTGCGTTAAACAGTCGAGGTGAAATTTAATTTAGTAGCGTTTTCAGTTATCTTTTTGGTGATCATTTTATTTCATCAGGTATTCACTTTGTGTTTTTATGGGAGATTAAAATAACGATGAAATGTGTGTGTTTCCCTGTACTTGGTAAATTAAGCCCATATAATCTACATGCTAATTGTTTCTTTGATTTGGGGGTATCATTTAGTGGAATACTTTTAAAATAAACTTTTATGTTGGAATAATTTTAAATTTACAGAACTGCTGCCCACACAGTTTCATTTTCCCCTTCTGGTAACATTTTACATGACCACAGTTGATTCATCACCGCCAAGAACCAACGTTAATGTGTTCCTTAAACTCTGTACTGTGTTGGGATCTCTCCAGTTTTTCCGTTACTGTCCTTTCGTTGCAGAACCCAGTCCAGGGTCCTGCTCTGCCTTTAGTTGTCCTATCTCCTCTGTCCCCTCTGCCTGTGGCAGCTTCTCAGCCTTTCCTTTTTTTTCTCCTGATCATGACAGTTTTAGAGGAGGACCAGTCAGGTATTTTGTAGAAACCCAATTTGGGTTTGTCTGACATTCTTATTACTAGACAGAGATTAGAGATTAGGAGAAAAATACCCAGAGGCGGGGAGTGAGGGCTCCACGTGGCGTCCCTGGGGTTGCCCTGGCCCCTGAAGGGTGGGGTGTATGGGCCAGGTTCTCTCCTGTAGAGTCACTGTTTCCCCCTCTCCATACTCTGTCCTTTGGAAGGAAGTCACTAAACCCAGCCCCCCAGGGTGCAGAGGGGAGCAGGCCCCGCCTCCCGGAGGGATAAACCCAGCCCCCCAGGGTACAGAGGGGAGCAGGCCCCGCCTCCCGGAGGGAGAGCCCCTGCATCTATTATTTGGAACCCTGTCAGGAAGTTTTCTCTTCTCCATTTGCTTAGGTCAGAATGGGCTTATTTACATTTATTTTATACTTTATATATATTTTATACTTTGGGCTATAATTTAATACTGCACTACTTATTTCCCCCACTTTGTTGTTGTTGTTTTATTTGTGGTTTGTTTTGAGCATTTCCTTACTCTTCTGGGACTACAAGATGCTCCGGGCTCATCTTGTCTCTTCCCTGCCTGGGCCCTCGACTCGGTCGTTTCTCACAGCGCTGGTTCCCTTTATTGGAGAACAGTGTTTAGAAACCAGGATTTGGGCCCTGGTTGCATTAGAATACTTTTAACCCTCTAATGCGAAATATCTGAAAAACGTTGGTAAACTGACTTAGTACAAGAGCGGGAAGTACTCGAGCTGTTGTCAAAACCTTCAGAACACGAACCCGAGCCGGCTGTGCAGTCCGATGACAGCTCTTCGTTAGCAAGCATGCTGTGCACGTTGGGTGCTGGGTTCAGGCTCAGAAGGTAGGCCCGGGAGCCCCAGCCAGCCTGTGCTACCACCCGTGCCATATTCCGTCCTGGCTCATGGCGACGTTTGACATTTCCTTGGACACTGGAAAGGGTCTTGGAGCTCACTGGTATTACAGGTTGAGGGGCTAGGACAAGTGGAAGCCAAGCTGTCAAGACCGAAATGCTTGTGGCTAACAGCTTGCCCTTCCCCCAACAGCTTGCCCTTCCCCCAGTTACTTGTGGTGCATTTGTGGCTTAACCACAGGCTTTTTAGTAGCAGTTCTTTCATTGGGAAGTGTTAGATGAGCATACTTTGTTTCTCCCCTGCAAATTTGGTTCTAACTGCTAGAAAGAAGACAGGGACCATTTAGAGCATGTAGTTCTGCCCTTGAGAAGTGTTTAGCCTGATGGGTAGAGCCCATGGAGCGAGACCCAGCCAGGTTTGTGGAACAGGCGCCTCTTGCCCTGGATGTGCCTGTAGCTGCCTTGGCTCGCAGTGGCTTTCCTAGGTTGGCGAAAAGGCCTCCTTGTCTCCGAGCTAGCTAATGCACCACCGTGCCAAGCCCCCATTCCATTCTTCTAATAGACTGCTACCTGGGGGGACTTAATGAAAGTGTAGACATTGGCTGTGCTAGAAATTTCTCCTTAACATCCTTCGGTGGCTACCGTTTGCCCTTAGACCTGTCTCAGTGGTGCACCTTCATTTTCCCATCGTCCTCCTCTCCCTCTCCCTCTTGACACTTACGCTCTCTCCGTTCCTGCACCCTCCTCCACTTCCTTTCTCCGAGGTCACCACCAGTCGCCTCGCTGCAAGTTGAGTGACGCTTTCCGGCGTGTGTCTTTCTCGGTCTCCTGTTGGGAGCTCCTTCCGGCTTTGGCTTCTGAAGCAGCCCTCTCCTGTGCTCACACATGGGCGCTGGGGTTGGACAACAAGGGTTCCCGTTCCAGCTCCACCACTTCCCAGCGATGCGACTTCAACAACTTCAGTTTCCTCATCTGTAAAGCAGGGCTGGTGGTATTTTTCTCTTAGACTATAGTACAGATAAAACGAGGCAGCGCACACCCAGTAGATGGTCGCCATCACTGCTCACTGCCTTCTCCCTCTCTCTAACCAGTCCCTCTCCCACTGACTGCGCCCGAGTTCCTCCTTCTCAAGATTCTCTCTCCTTGGCACTGCTCTCCACTGTGGCTTCTGGTAACCTTATTCCAAAACCCTGATCTCTCTCCTTACTGTAGAAGCAAGGAGCCTTCAGTTCCTCCACCCGAATCACCCACAAGCATCTCAGATCTTTGCATCAGGATTTAAGGATTCAAAAGTCTCCTTTTACCCCCACATCTTCCTTTTGTACCTCTCAAACCCAGGCCTGCCCCCAGTGTTTACAAGGCCTGGATCAACTCTTATAAGTAGAGCCCTGCACACCATGGAAATAAAGCCAAGAAACATTAAATATGATACGTTCTGTCCTCCTGCCATGGCAGATGCACCTTAATTACCTAGAAAGTCGGCTTCTAGTTGAAAATCCCCGGTCTCCTCCGAGTCCCTGCTGGCGGTACAAGAACAAGCTTCCAGCACAGAGCTCTCCAGTCCCCGGCCCCAGCACTGCCCACACTGAGGCGGGAGCACGTCCTGTGGACCCCTGGCCTGCCTAGGGCCGCCAGCCGCTGCCCTTGGCCACCCTGCTGGTGCACACACTGGAGGCGCACTCGGCTCTGGGGGCGACCCCTGCACACCCTGAGGAGCAGATCCAGGCTGCAGGGAATTGTTCCCCTGACCCCATAGCCCTCCTCTCTTGGGGTGAGGGGCACAGAGGGGCAAGGCCAGCGGTCCCCACCCATGTCCTGGTCACTTCATCCCAGGTGCTTCCTCTCATTGTTTTTTGTACCCTTGCCTGTCTGTCCAGATCAGATCCTGCTCGTCCTTCAGGATGTGGTTTATTTGCTTCATCTTCTTGGTGCCCTTTTAGGGAATTCATCCTCCCAGCTGTCCTAAAAGGCTCAGTGTGGAGCGTGTTCTTGACTCCTTCACTAGATCCTAAGCTTCTAAAGAGCAGGGTCGTTATTTGTTTCAGCCACTGATCTTAACGTGAAGCCACACAGATGGGAAGTGCTTGGTGAGTCTTCATCCATTCCCTGCAGCTCCAGCCTCGCTGGCCATATGGTGGGAACCCCAGCAAAACAGGAAGCGGGGTGAGTGTAGCAGGACTTGGTCGTAATTGACTCATGCTGGTTCCCTGTTCTTCCCTAAGTGAGCACAGCAGTCTGTTAGAGTCGACTCTAGAATTTTGTGGGCTTCTACTTCCACATTTACTGGTCAGTACTTTCTGGAATCTATTCCCACCCACCCCAGCCCTGGAGTGAACCACAAATCCAAGGAGCCCTGTTCCTTTATTTTTCTTAAACAGCTTTACTGTGAAAAATACTTGATACCAGTAAACTGCACATAATGGGTATTTTAATATTTTAATATGTGTATAGTTCAATAAGTCTTTACATATTTACACAACTGTGCAGCTGTCACCACATTTGAAATAATGACGTTTCCTCACTTCCTCCCTCGGACCCCTCCCTTCTCAGCACCCCCTCGGTCCGGCAGCCACCACCCCCCATCTGCTTGTGCCCTGTGGAGCCATTTGCATTTACATAAATGGAAGTCATTTTCTTTTGGCCTGGCTCCCCTCAGTTTCCTCTGTGTTGCTTATATCCTTTTATTGCTGAGCAGTGGGAATCTAATCTGGAAATTGAGGTCAGATGCGCTCACCTCCAGTCTTCTCCAAGATTTTATGACTCGGGATAGAATTCACCTGGGACCTGAGGCCGAGCTCTGTGACGATGACTGGGTGCTCTCAGTGTCTTTGAGCTCCTCAAGGGCCGAGCTTCACTCATCGTCTTTGTATCCATTGGTATCCAGAAGGCACTAAACTTATGCTTTATTCTGTTCTTTTCTAAGTATGTACACAATTCTAGTTTTAAAAGATGAGTCTCTCATGTGGGGACACAGTTAATAAAGGTATTTTGCACCCCCTTCCAATAATTACTTTTTTTTTCCTCTTTTGACTGTTTTTGTATTGGTCAGAATTTCTAAAATAATTGTGCTTTGTCCTTTAAGGAATGTGACACTGGTATTTCTCCCTTTTTAAAAATTAAAAATGTATTTATTTTATTTTTTGATGAAGTTTTCATGGCTCTTAAAACAGTATAAAGAGGTATTCTGGGAAGGGTTTTGCTGCCAAAAAAGATAGCATGCTGTCTACTATTCTGGACCTTGCTTTTGTTTTCTGTGCTTAACACTAGATCTTGAAGCTCTATTCACATCATCCCTTTTTGCAGCTTCGTGGTATTCCACTGTGTGGATAACCAGTCCCCTATTGAAGGACATTTTTTGAGTTAAATTTTTAACTTTGAGATAATTGCAAATTCACCTGCAATTTTAAGACCTAATGCAGAGAAATCTCATTTTCCCCCAAAGCTAACATCCTACACAGCTGTAATACAGTAACACCTAAGAAATTGATGTTAATTTAATCTACCTACCATATTGATATTTCACCAGTTTTAGATTTGTGTGTATTTAGGTCTATGCAATTTTATCATCCATAGATTCATGTAATCTCTTTAAAAAAATTAAAACTTTTACTGTGGAAACATATAACACAAAATATCCTATTTTTATAAATTTGACAGCATACGACTCAGTGATATTCATTGCATTCACAATATTGTGCTACAGTCACTGTCATCCATTACTAAAGCTTTTTCATAAGCCCATATGGAAATTCTCTATCCATTCAGCAATGGCTCCCCCTTCCCTCCACCCCTGGTAATCACTACTAATCTGCTTTCTGTCTATGAATTTACTGATTCTAAATATTTCGTATAAATGGAATCATAAAATATTTAGCCTTTTGTGTCTGGCTTCTTTCACTCAACATGTTTTCATGGTGTATTCATGTTGAAGCATGAATCAGAATTCCTTTCCTTTTTACAAATGGGTGATGCTCCCTTGTATGTATGGGTAGGACCCTATTTCGTGTGTCCATTGATCAGTCCCTGAACATTTGGGTTGTTTCCACCTTTTGGCTCTTGTGAACAATGTTGCTGTGAACGCTGGCATACAAGGCTCTGTCCCAGTCCCTGCTTTCAGTTCTTTGGGGTACATACCTAGAAGTGGGATTGCTGGGCAGGTGGTAATTCTAAGGTTCAGCACTCTGAGAAGCTGTCAGGCTGTCTTCCACAGCCCTGTACCACGTTAGATTCCCACCAGCAGTGCACAAGGGCTTCATTTGCTCTGCACCCTTACTGACTGTTCTTTTCTTTTTTGCTTTTTGCTTTTTGTTTTTGTTTGTTTTTGTTGTCATCGTTTGTAGCTATGAGGTGTTTTGGGTCATGAGAAGTGTGGGTTCTTTTGCTGTCACATTTAAGAGCCCATCACCAAATCCAAGGTCACAAAGACGTCTCCCTGTGTTTTCTTTTAAGAGCTTTATAGTCTTAGCTCTTAAATTTAGGCCTTTGATTCATTTTGAGTTTATTTTTGTATATGATGTAAAGAAAAGGGCCAGCCTCATTCTTTTGCCTATGGATATCCAGCTTTTCCAGCACCGTTTGTAAAAGAGACTTTCCACCGTTGAGTGGACTTGGTGCCCTTGGTGGAAATCTCTGGGCCACATCATGTGAAGGTTTATTTCTGGGTTTTCAGCTCTATTCCTTCGCTCTGTATTTCTCTCTTTATGCCAGTACCACATTCTTTTAGTTACTGTGACTTTGTAATAAGTTTTAAGATCAGGAAGTGTGAGTCCTGTAACTTTCTTCTTTCTCAAGATGGTCTTGGCTCTTTGAGGCCCCTTGCGATTGCATTTGAATTTGAAGATTGGCTTTTCCATTTCTGCAAAAAAAGGCTTCTGGAATTTTGTTCAGGATTGCAATGAATCTTTAGATTGCTTTGGGTAGAATTGACATTTTGCCAACATTAGGTCTTCCAATCCATGAACACGGGGTGTCTTGCCACTTACTTAGATCTTCTTTAGTTTTTTTTCCAGTAGTGTTTTGTAGTTTTCATTGTACAGCTCTTTCACCTCCTTGGCTAAATTCATTCCTGGATATTTTATTCTTTTAGGTGCTGTTGTAAATGGAATTATTTTTAAGATTATTTGCCTTAATAGCATGGGCTAGGAAGTGCCTCATGGGTTTGTTTGTTTGTTTGTTTTAACCTTGAACAAAATATTTAACCTTTTATTTTTGTCTCTAAAAAGAGGTTTATCAGTTAAAAGCAAATAATTTAAATCTCCTATCCAAAGGCTGTGTAGTCAGAAATTGGATTAAAATTTCAAACTGCAACCCTAAGTTGTTTACGAGAGACATTTAAAGAAAAATGAGGCAGTATGGCTGGGGTAGGGTAGGGTGCTGGAGGTGAGCAAGGAGTAAATTCTTAGGACGAAAAGAGAGAAAGCAGGGTTGGTAATGTCAACATTTAAAAAAAAGAAAAACTATTAACAAAGACCAAAAGGTCCATGTAAAAGATAGGCCGATAAATTTACCAAGTATCAGAGCAAAATATGTAAAAGAAAACTGAGAAATGCAAGAAGAAACTGGCAGATATAGATTGTGGTGGAAGATTGTAACCTCTTGCAGTCAGTTCTATCGCAGATTTTATGTAAATCACAAAAGGCAGCAAAATGACTAGGTGGAGCAGCCCAGACTCCACTGCCAGGATCACACCTTTTCAGGTGTGCAGGGTTGCAGGTGAGCTCAGGGGTTATTTCCTCACTGAGTGTTGGTACAGTTAGAGGGACAAACAGACCATGGCAACCCCCACCCCCCCCAACATACACACACTCCACCCCTGTCTCATTCTTAAAAGCAAATTTATGGCTGTGTTTGACAACCATGTTACAGTAAAGCCAGAAAACTGGTGGCTTATGCCTTCAAAGCAAAATGAGATTTGAGTACTAATTCCTTTATCTGAGGAAATATATTTCATGGCAAAGTATTTGGGGGCACCTGTGTAAAATGTATTAGTGGCACACGGGAAAATTCAAGATGAGTCCCAGAAGCAGGGTTTTGTGGTGGAGTCAGACAAATGCATCAATAATTCTAATAATAATCAGGCTCATAAATGCCATTTTAGAAGTGCACAGTTTAGATTGTAGATATTTTACTGTTTTATATTTCCTGCACTCACTTGGAGGAAACCAGTAGTGTCTTATTACCTGCTTTTGGTCAACGGACCAGACATTAATATTTATTACTATGCAAAGCTCTTACTGAAAAGATTTCACCAGAATATTGATCATAAAACTAGTAGTAAAAGCCATGATATAAATTCATCACAAAATTGAAGATGTAATCTTTGTTATCATTTCTTCTTGGAGTTCTTTTAAATCAGACCTCAAAGGTAACTGTGGAAGAACAAGAGCCCTGTGTTATGGTTACAAGGGTAATTTTTTAGAATACTTTATAGGATTTGTTATCAGAGTACTCTAGCATCTTGGTTAGTTTTACTGGGGGAATAAAAAAGAGGGAGAGAGAGAAACAGAGATGACACGAGATCAAGGCATCCTCTTGGGCCCCATTTTGCCGGGGGTGGAGATGTGGTTGGTGGTGATCTGGGTGTTTCCGCTGAGTCAGAGGAGCCCAATCCAACAGGAGGCAGTTGTTTTGAAGGCTGAGATGATGACTCTCATCAGAAGGCAGTTGCTGTTTCAAACAGGGAAAAAAGGGTCTTGCGTGGGGCAGGGGAGGGGAGAAATAAGAAATGGGTTAGAGAGACTTTATGGAACTGGGCGTCCCTGGTGTTAAGCAGGACTGTGTGTCCAGTGTGGGGCTTGGCACGCAGTCAGTCAGGTCCATGGCTTCCTCCCTGATTTGCAAAGCCTTCCGTGGACACCACGCG
>PVKY010006292.1:0-16162 GCA_004027775.1 Bradypus variegatus
ATCCAAGCAGTCGTGGCCCCTGAGGAAGGTGCACTGATGAGCAGGGTCAACTTGAAACGTCCCCTGGGTGTTGGGCAAGGGGAGCCGGGCTGCCTCCCTTGTACACGCGGGGAAGGGAGGCTCCGAGAGCTGAAGGGCTTGCTCCTGGGCAGCTGTCTGCTGGCCCCCTGCTGTGTGTGTCTGTCTGTCTGTCAACTGGGGCCCCTCCTCGCGTGGCTGCCGCTCCTTCCCACCTGGGCGCAGGCAGTGTGGACGGGTGGTGTGGGGCCCTCCACCGAGCTTCCCAACCCAGTCTCACGCCTCCTCCTCGCCCTCCCTGTGCCTTTATTTGGTCGCCTGTGAAATGAGGATAATAACAGCCTCTCCCTCATAGGGTGGTTGTGAAGATTAAATTACATAGCACTAAAGTTCTTAGAGTCTTCCCTAGCACCGGGCTAGCAGGGCATCCGGCGAACACTGACTCCCGGTGGCTGGCGTTCTGCTCACCCTCTTCATGCCATGTTTATGCCATTTGGTCAGACTTAGGGCCTCACTGAGCCTGCTGAGCTTGAGCACCAGGGATATAATGGTGGAGAGAAAAGGATTTGAGTCCCTAATTCATGAGGGCAGGAGAAGCAGAACCATTGTGTAACCTCACAAGCGAATGGGAACGTCTTGGGGTCTACGAGAGCAGACACAGAGAATCTGACCAACTCGGGGAGATCCTGGAGGGCTTCCTGGAGGCAGTGATGGCTCAACTGAGGTCTGAGCAGGAGTTAGCTAGAGAGGAGGGAAGAGCACTGCAGGCCAAGGAAACCACACTTACACAGGCCCTGCACAGGAGGGGCAGGCACATGAAGGAGGGGCTGGAAGGAGGCCACCGTGGCTGGAACAGATTGGGCAGAACATGGGAGGACGCAGTGGGAGAGGTGAGTGGGACAAACCCTCAGGCTCCATGAACCGCACCAGGGGCTTTGGCCTTCTTCCTAGACGCAGCAAGATGCTTTGGAAAGGTTTGCAGGGGGCAGTGACATGAGCCGACTTACAAGTTGTGTCTGTCTGAGCCGCACCCCGGGGTCCTTGGTGAAGCACAGCAGGCCAGCACCACACAGAGCATTTATGAAGCCCCTTCTGTGTACCCACCTCTGCTTGCTGAAATATACATAAGCCTCAGTCCTCAAACCCCAACAAAATAGCCCAAAATGAAAGTTTTAGCTTATTGACTCAACTTTTTCTTCCAACTGGGAGCTTTCCTAAAAGCTCTGTGCTCTTTTTGCTAAAGACCCTTTCCAAAGTATTTTGGTCACATGAATGTCGCAATTGAAGAGCATTTTGGAACATGCCCGCTTGCTACCTTCACAACCATCAACCTGTTCACTCACAACAACCCCAAATTTGGCAGGGGAACCTTTTATGTTCAGGCCATTGAGGGAGTTTTGAGTCTCAGAGAGGTGAAGCAATTTGCCTGAAATCACACAGCATGGATCTCAGGCCCTAGCCCGGGCCTCCCTGCCCTGCCTCCAGCCCCTCCACCCTCCTCTGCAACCGCAGACCCTCTCATCGACGAAGGGCGTAAAACCCCAGAAGCACTTCCCACCCAAGCCTTCTGGGGCCTCTTCTGTTCTCCTTGATGCCCCAGCTTGGTAAAGGAGCTTCCCAGGAATTCCCAGGACTTTCTGGATTTGCTGCTGGGCACCCAAGTGCTTCCTTCTTTCCATAAGGCTGAGCTTCAGGGAGCCGGCCAGGGCTGGGTGCCCTTCAGTCTCCAGCGGGACCCAGGTCCCAGGCAGTGGGAGCCTGTTGGGATGCCCACATGTGTGCTGAGCCTCAGAGGGGCTGTGTGGACTGCAAGGGGGAGGCGGGGGCTCGCTGTCCACCCACAGTGGCCAGTCTGGTCCCAAGCAGGGTCTTTACAGGTCAGAGCAGGCAGAAGGGGCCAAGCTGGGCACTGCCAGCCTGGAACAGCCTGAGCCCAGGCACACCAGTGGACTGGGACGAGCGTGTGTGTGGCAGCACTTCAGGTGGTGGGCAGCACCTCACTTTCTAGAAGAAAAGATTGTTCCCCGCCAGCCACTGGTGGACCTGAAGGCCACTGGAGAGGGGGAGGAGTGCAGGGGCGAGTGGGGCAGAGCAAGAGGCTGCAACTGTTCCATGCAGGTGTCCAGAAGGGCAGGGGCAGCACGACAGCATTTATTGTGCCCCTGCTGTATACCAGGCACTTTTCATGCATCAGTTTACATAAAGCTCAAAGTTAAGCAAAGCTAAGCTGTGTGGCTGGCAGCCAAGATAGAAGCAGTCCCTGCTGTGGCCTGGCGGAGCCGAGGGGCATCTGGCTGCTGTTTCTTGTCCTGGAGCTGGTGTCACTGGGGGCCCACTGTGTGGAAGGCTGCAGAGCCACGCTCCCGGGCTCGGCCCATTTCTCTGTCCTGCCTGAGGGGTTGCTACACTCCAGCCTCTGCACTCCACATAGCAAAGGGGCCATCATGCCTTTGTGTTCATATTCACTCATTCGGGCGCTTCAGACCCTCCCTGCACCCTGTGAGGACCAGGCCCATTTTACAGATGAGCACACTGAGGCCGAGAGAGGCCCCGCCCCTGGCCAGGAGCTCAAGGTGGCCAAGCAGCTGCGATGTCCATTCAGCTGCCCCACCAGGCCTTCCCCCCAGACCCCCATCCCGCACCCCTACACACAGGTGATGCAAATGCGCCCTGTACTTGCCGCTCCCCCCCCCCAGTGTCGCTTTTCTCCAGCCCACGGGTGACCCCCCGACTGAGCCGCAAGCGGGCGCTGTCCATCTCCCCACTCTCGGACGCCAGCCTCGATCTGCAGCGCATGATTCGCACCTCTCCCAACTCGCTCGTGGCCTACATCAACAACTCCCGCAGCAGCTCGGCGGCCAGCGGCTCCTACGGGCACCTGTCAGCCGGCACCCTCAGGTGAGCCCAGCTGTGGGTGGGGCTGGGGTGGGGTCACCTCAGGATGCAGGGGTGGGGGCTGGCTTTGAGGTTGGCAAACGCAGCCAGTCTGGTCTCTGACCTCAGGTTGATAGCAGGGAGCCACTGATGGTTCTTGAGTGAGAGAACACCATGGGGTTAGCAGCCTACCCAGCTGTTCTGAGCAGAGTCCTCTCTGCCCTAACAGAGCTCCCTACCCTTCTCCACCCCTGACACTGCCCCCACTCCATCACCTTGTCTGTTCTCCATTGCAGCCCGGCCTTCACCTTCCCGCACCCCATCAACCCCGTGGCCTACCAGCAGATCCTGAGCCAGCAGAGAGGCCTGGGCTCGGCCTTCGGGCACACGCCACCCCTGATCCAGCCCTCGCCCACCTTCCTGGCCCAGCAGCCCATGGCCCTCACCTCCATCAATGCCACACCCTCCCAGCTCAGCAGCAACAGCAACTGTCTGAGCGAAGCCAGCCAGGTAAGCAGGCATGGACGCAGGGGGCCGGGCCACCCGGTATTCAGCTGCCCTCCACCCCCATGGGCTGTCCGGTCCCGTCTCGTGCTGGAAGGATCTGGGCTGGGTCTGGAGGCCCGGCTCCACCCTGGCATTGCCCCCACCATGAGCGGCCCCCAGCCCCTCAGTGCTCAGCATGTGCAATGGACAGATGAAACGGGCGGACTGATGGGTAGCGATCACTATCGCACAGGGGGTCCTTTGGAGCCTCAGTTTACCAAGGGCTTTCCCACACCTTGTTTGACCCTCCAGCAGCGTCCAAAGTGCCTATGCATCCTTGCCAACCTGGCACACCTGAGGCAAAGGAACCAGGTCCTCTTTTGCAGAAGAGGAAATGGATTTATAGATAGAGGATTGTCTGATGGAAAGGGCACAAGCTTGGGAATCCATCAGACCACATTTCGAATCCTGACTTGCTGGGATGGGGCAAGTTTCATTCCTCTTTGAGCCTGAGCTAACTCGTCCACAGAGTGGGGGCGCTGCCCCCCACACCAGGTCATCATGCGTGTAAACATATAGCGAGCTCGTGTAGACCCCGATTGTGAGGGGCACTTGTGAGGACAATTCTAGAGGGCCAGTGGCTTCTCCAAGTCCCCCAGTCAGCAAGTGGCAGGGCCTGGATGTGTCCAATAAATATTTTCATGGCTTGAATATGATTCCTATCAAATATTTTAAGACTAAAATATTGGGTGTCCCCTGCTTCACCCCACCGCTCCCATCGCAGGGTCTGCTTTTCACCTCCTTAGTGGCCCGGGAGCCAGAGGTGGGGCTTCAGGTGGAGGGAAGGTGCCGGCAGGCTGAGGTCTCTCTCTCCTGGCCATGCCCCTGGCAGGAGAACCATGCTGGGGAGCTCAGTTTCCCGTACTTGAAATGCAAAGGTTGACCCAGGCAGTCTGTGTGGGGAGGGCCCCAGGATTTGGGGTGTCCCTCCAGCTCCTTATGATGGGCACCCCTCTGCACCCTGCCCTCCAGAGTAAGCTGAGCAGTGAGTCGGCTGTGAGCAGCACCGTCAACCCCACCGCCATCCACAAGCGCAGCAAGGTCAAGACAGAAGCAGAAGGTCTGCAGCCCACCTCCCCAACCCCCCTGACGCAGGTGAGCTGCAGGCTGAGGCCGGGGCTTGGGCTGCCCAGCGCGGCCCGACTCAGGCCTTGAGCCTGTTGGCAAGTGGATGACTAGGTGGCTGCAGGCCAGTCCATCCTCCTCCTCCCTGCCACCCCGTGTCCACTGAAGCACCAGCCCCCCAGCCCACCCCTATCAAGTTGCTCATGAGCTCTGCATGGGACAGGCCCTCTCTGGCTGCTCTCCTTGCCTAGAACTCCACCCCCCAATCTGTCTCCATCACGGCCCCTCCAGCCTTGCCTGACCCTCCTAGAAAACAGACTCTCATCCCCAGGTCACTCAGAGCCCTTGCTATCAACATCTGTCCCCAGTCTCCTGCGCTGTCAGCTGCTGCAGGGTGAGCGTTCAGAAACAAGGGCCTGATTTGGCTCCACGTCACCAGGGTTTGCTCGGGGCCTGCGTGCAGTAGCTGGCAGCTATTATTTTCTGATGACCAGGTGTGCATGCGAGTAAGTGACCTGGGGAGGAGGGAAGGAGGACAGTTCCTGGGGGGGCGAGTGAGCAGAGCAGCCCACACCCCGGACGGGCCTTTGCTGGAGCCCAAGGGGCCTGTTGGGTGGCTGAGACCCTTTGGAAATCCTCCCACTTATTCCGAAGGCAGGCGACAGTGCCAGGCTCTGCAGTGGAGGGTAGGTGAGGGCCGTGCCTGGTGGCGGTTGCCCAGGCCCCATCCGTTGCTGCAGAATCACCAGTTCTCGTCCTCGTCTCCCCTACATCTGCTGGACCATCCTTTATCAAAACTGTCAAGCCATCAGGCATGCTCTGGGCACTTCATTTTCATGAAATATCAGGTCCTGTTATTGTCAGGCAAACAGAGGGGCTGATGACAAATTCTTCTCCCCTCATGAACGCCGGAGCTGGTTGTGGCGTGATGCATGGTTTCCAGGCAGCCGGTCATCATCGGGGCCATTGAAACTGATGACGGAGGCGCACATCCAGGGAAGATAAACACACTGGAGCGGTGTGCACTGGGCCATGTTAGGGGGTGCTGAGCACCTGGAGCTCACACCCCACCTGCTGGCGGGACCCCTGCCCTTAAACCCCAGAGAAAGTGATACAAGAGCCCAGTCTTCCCTCCTGCCCAGCTCAGCCTCCTGCATGCCCGTGGGAGGAAAGCCATTTATCATGGGGGCTTGTCACCATGTCACTTGGGGTCCTGGCTCCATGACTGAGAACTCCCCCAACCCACCTGCAAGGTGGGTGGGTTTGCTGCCCATTGGTGGAAACAGCATGATGCAGCCCTCTTCCTCAGGCTCAGATGGTGCCCAGTTGGCTCTGCACACCCTACTGCTTCTACACTTTCCTTCGCAGTGCATGCCAAATCTGCCCGTGTCTTCAGGTCTTCTGTGAAATACAGAAATCCGGCAGCTTCTGAAATTATAAATGTATTTCCAGTTGTGCTTAAGGTGCTGTGGGGACTGTAGGGGGCCCCCTTGTCTGCTGTCCCCTGCAGCATCGCCTCAGCAGCCCCCATGCAGGACCCCATCGCTGAGGATTTGGAGGAGGCTCTCCTGTACCCTCTAATGTGTGGTCCCAGGGCCTTGCAACCATGTGGTTTCTGCTACCCCAAAGAGGAGGCATTGCATGGCACGTCATCATTTTCCTTTTTGGAACAAGGGAACTCACTGAAATAGCCAGGGACCCATCTTGGAAAAGCCCTTTGCAGCTCCCGTTGAAAATGAGTCAGGTGTCAGTCTGGGGCTGACGGGTGTTCCGCAGCTGGAATCTGCCCTCTTTGGGATGGGCTCAGACTGGGGCACGGGCAGCTGCAGCCTCAGTGTATTTGACTCTCTGGAGTTAGGTGGGGGTTTCCCCCCTCCCGCTAATCCATAAATGCTTTTCCCAGAAGCTCTTTGGGAAGACAGAATGGTTTCCTGTTGTTTTCTGGCAGTGGTCTGAAACATAAAGCGAGTCTTTCCGACTTCTGCCCCTTTGTTTGGCTTTGCCTTGAGCTTGCCTAGCAAGCCAGTGGGACATGGGGGTGACCCTGGCAGCCTTTTCAGGCCTCTGGAGACCATCTCTGGGCCTCCTCTCCCAACCTGGGGCAGCTGTGCCTTTCCCTGTCCCCCCACCCCTTGTACCTTCCCGTCTGTCCCCAGTTCCCCTGCTCAGAGGCTGCCCTGGGCTGGTTCAGGGTTAGCATGGGCTGAGATGGGGGCAGCCCTGTGGGGTTCACTCTGAGTGTTTTGCTGGTTGGGAGTAAAAGGGTCTATTCTCTTTGAAAGGAGTTTAGTCACCTATGATCAGATGAAAGAAAAGTCACTGTAAGTTCTCAGGAGGGCAAGTCAACCTCTCCGTGAGCCTCAGTTTCCCTGGTTGTTGAACAAAAATACAACACCCCCAGATTCAGGGCTGTTGCATGAAAGAGCAATGCTGGGAGAATGTGTCAGAGCGAGTTTGCTCTGCAGAGCACTTGGCTGTCCGTAGCTCTGGTCTGGTGTGAGTCCAGTGCCTCGTGTGCCCCTGGGGTGGAGGGACAATATAAGATTAGCAGTTCTGAAGGTGGGATGCACGTTGGGGTTTCCTCCTGCCCCAGGCTGGAGCAGACCCTGTGCAAGCTGTAAATGAAAACACTCCCATCCCCACAGCCTGTGGAGCCTGCCCCAGCTCCCCACAGAGGGACAAAATCAAATAAACCAAAGCAGCCACCCCCTTTCGCCTGTCTCCTTGCCATGTCAGTAGGCCCAAGATGTGACGGTGCCCAGGATGATGACAGGCTGGCATTAGGAAGACGGAGGGACCCCAAAAGAGCAGTGGGATAGGAGTGTGCTAGGGAGAGGCTGGAGAAGGGGCTGAAAGGGTCAGTGTTTGCATGTGTGCATGCGTCTGTGTGTAAACCTTTACCATACCAGGGTCCCTGGCAGCACAGTGAGTCCCAGTGGCCTCTCCTCACCCCTGCCCGCAGGGCCAGCTGGCAGGGCACAGCTCACGTGGGTGTGCTCTGCTCCTCCCCAGGAGCAGCTGGCTGACCTCAAGGAAGACCTGGACAGGGACGACTGTAAACAGGAGGCTGAGGTGGTCATCTACGAGACCAACTGCCACTGGGAAGACTGCCCCAAGGAGTACGACACCCAGGAGCAGCTGGTGCACGTAAGCACCCAAGTGCCATTGATCTACCTCCCAGGGGCAGAGCCAGGCTGCATGGGGCTGGAGCCCTGCAGGGCCTCTGCTGGAGAGGGGGCTCAGGAGATGCCGTCTCTGCCTTTTTCTTAAAAGGAACTTATATACATGGTTTTATGTTGTTGTTGTTGTTGTTTCCTGAGCTTCCTAGCAACCATTGCAAAGAGGGAAATAGGATTAGTTAAAACAGCCAGCATCCACAAGATAATAATAAACCTGTCTCTGGGGTCTGAAAGAAGTTTCTCCCATGGAGAGAGAGGTTGGTAATTTCCTCTTGGGAACCACGCACTGGTACCCAGTGTACACGGGGCAGGTGGGTGTGCACATCCAAGTCTGCAGGGGGTGGGAGGGGTGCTGCTGAAAATGCCCTTGGGTACTGACAGGTTAGGAGACTAGAGAAGGCTGTGGATGCCCAGTGTGCTCTAGGGTATGCCTCTTGATCCTCACTCAAAGCATCCAAAGTGGTGACTGTCGGGGGGGCTAAACATGTGGGGGTGAAGTGGGGAGAAGGGCTTGGTGTGGAAAGCGCCTGGTCTTGCACTTGTCTCCACCACAGCTCCCCAAGTGGTTCTGAGCAAGTGAGAACATCAGTTTTTCCTTCTGCAAGTGGAATGAGGGTTGACTATGATTCCACACATACAGACTTGGCAGACAGCAGACATTCTGGGAAGGTTGTCCCTTCCCTCCTCTCCCCAACCCTGATGGGCTCCACACTGGTTCTCTCTCCCCCCACAAGAAAGGAACTTAAATTCAGGAATGAGCCCCAGACCCTACTCCTTGGTGATTGAAATGAACCCACACTTAGCAGCTCAGTTGCCAGATAGAGAAGATGTACACGTGTGCACGTTCATGCACACACACGTGTGCGCCTCCTGTTCACATTCAGAAGCCAGCCCAAAGGCATCCGCTTCTCCCCAGCCCCGTGAACTTCAGCATGAGGACACTACCAGCTCCCTCTGCTTCCTCCATTCATGCAACTTGCTCCCCAGAACTGTGGGGTTTTTTTTTTTTGTTTTTTGTTTTTTTATCATTTGGGCTCTTCTCTCCCAAATCCTCACCCAGAGTACCAGAAGTTCCCAGCCAGCATGTTGGAGCTGCCAGGGAACCTGTGAACCAGGGTTTTATCTAATCCCTTCTGGGATTCAAACATAATTTTTCAACCTGTACCACCTCTTTGGGGTAATCAGGTGCTAGATGGAGAAGGGACGATTTGAGCTGTGGGCTGTAGGACAGAGCGGATTAGATTAAAGGAGGAGAGAGGAGGGACAGCATCTCGCACCGGGGAAGGGCTAAACAAGACACAGAGGTGAAGACGCAGAAGATGCATGTAGAGATAAATGGGTCAGCCCCGAGGAGCCGGGCTGGAATTCCTCAATCCAAGGAGGCAGGTGGGACTGCAGGCTCTCCCCGTGCCCAGGTCTGCCCCAAGACTGGACCCCGTGGTGTAGGAGAGGTGACCACCTCCTCGCTGGCCTCGGAAAGAGCAGACCCCCTTGCCCAGCTCTGTCTTTCTCTCTGCTCCCTGGGAAAATGGATGGCGCAGGCACACGAGCGAGCCAGCACCCCAAGCTGACTATTAACAATTTGTTGCTAAGTAAACCAATCAGAAAAAAATGAAGGGCATTGTCAGGGTGCATTTTTATGATTTGAAAGGCTTTAAAAATGGAAAGTGAGGCTAATATGATAAGATTTCCCTGGATGTTCAAAATGCTATCTATCGCTTTCACCGGCTCTGGCAACAGCATGTGTACACATGGGTTTGGGGGCTGGGGGGGCTCCTGTCTTCTTGGGCAAGATGCTGCTGAGTAAATGCAGGGTGCAAAGGTCTGGGGAGCACTCGCCAATAGAAATGGAGGGCTGCGTGCAAATGCCAGCCACGTAGGTGATTTTATATTTCCTAGGAGTATGTTTTTCAAAAGTTCAAAGAAACAGGTGAAGTTCACTTTAATACTATGTTTTACTTAACCCAGTAGCTCCAAAATATGATCACATCAGCAGGAAATCAGTATAAAACGAAATGATCGCGATAGCTGACCTCCTGTTTTTCATTTGGAGTCTTGGAAACCATCGTGGGTTTTCCCCTTAGAGCCCGTCTCAGTTTGGACCAGGCACCTTTCAAGTGCTCAGGGGTCACATGGGGCAAGTGGCTAATGCACTGGACAGTCGGGGCTAGAGGTTGTGGGAGCTGGGCAGGAGAGGGTTAAAGCTGGGAGAGGGAGCTGAGAACAGAGAAGAAAGGGAGGAAAGGGGAGATCTCCAAGACCCCAATCCTGCCCTTCCCTACTCCCTGGGAGGAGCAAGCCCAGCCTGGCCTGTGGATCCAGGCAGGAAGTAACTTTCAGACCAAGAGACAGATGGACAGACAGAGAGGGACGGGGCCTTGATGGGGCCCACAGAGGCCTCCTGGTGCTCTTTAGAGAGAAGCCCCAGTGGGAGGGGAAGCAGGAGGACAATTATGCTTTTTCACACTACTGTGTAAATGACTAATACCTCCTACCCCTCACTCCTCAATTAAATTAACAAGTAAAAGGACTGCAGCCTTCAGTTAAATAACCAAAGCAGGTGCCTCAAGGGATGTACCTAGTGCAGCCTGCTCTGTTCCCTGTGACAAAAGGCCTTGGGGCCACACTTACTCGTTGCCACAGAAAAAGCCACTTCCAGGAGAGCACACAACAAAGCCGAGAGCAGAGGCCCAGGGGGGCAGGCGCAGGGGTGGGAGAGAGAGAGAAGCTGGCCGCAGGTTGCTGGCCCAGGTGGGGTGCGGGGAGGGATGGGGGTGGGAGCCACTGCACAGGGAAGGTGTCTAGCTCATATGCTCCCCAGCCTGGTCCTAGATGGCCTGTTTCCCCCAAGAAGGGGATCCTCTTGTGGGGCCCACACTCTGTCTCAGGGGCAGCGGCTGCGAGGTCTTCGGCTGCCCCGCTGGACTCTGCTGGGCCACCTTGTCCTGGGGCAGCCTTGAACCATGCCCAGACTTCACCCTCAGCGTCACAACCACCCACCCTTTTCTGCCAGCGGGCCCCGAGCAGGCCACTCAACCTCTCAGGGCCTCTGCAGAAGGGACAAAGCCATCATCACATGGGGTCACTGTCAAAAAGAGAGGTGAGGAGGGTTTGTTTCTTTAACTATAAAAAAAAATTATTTTAAAATCTCTAAATGAGTAGGGGAGAGCTTGGGCAAGGTGTTGGGCAAGAGTGCCCAAAACGCCCACTCTCTGCAGCACCCCAAATGCCCTGGCCCCCTACACCGAGCCCGGAGCCCAGCCTGGTGCACGCAGGACGCCTCTGGCCTTAGATGGCCACTCTGACGACTGACTGGAAAATGCAGGAGAGACAGTAGCACACAGTAGGCTTTCATTTAACAGCAGCCAATGGTAATCCATGAGGAGTCAGATTATCGGGGAAAATGGGGTGGGGGTGGTCTGACACATAGCTAAGTGGGCGGGGGGGTGCACAGTAGGTGGCAGGGGGTGGGGGGTGCACAGTGGGTGGCGGGGGGGCGGGGCGGCAGCTCACCCCCCCCCCCGCGGGCCTGTCCCGGCAGCACATCAACAACGACCACGTCCACGGGGAGAGGAAGGAGTTCGTGTGCCGCTGGCAGGCCTGCACGCGGGAGCGGAAGCCCTTCAAGGCACAGTACATGCTGGTGGTGCACATGCGGCGGCACACGGGCGAGAAGCCCCACAAGTGCACGGTGAGTGGCCTGGGCGCGGACCCCGCCCCATCGGCCCGGCCGGTGTCCTCGCGGCTTCCGCCTGCCGCTGTCCCAGACCTCGGGTTTCCCCTCCCTCGGGGCCGCACATCCTGGGGACAGGCCAGGGATGTGCGGGCGCCTCTGGCTGCATCTGCACCATGGTGAGCCCTGGGCCCGGCTGCCCTCCCCTCCCCTGCGGTGTGCTTGCCTGGGGTCATCCTGGCAGAGGGGCTGGCTCTCTGGTCCCCTGCATCTGCCGCTGCCCGGTGGCAGGTGCCACTCACGAGTCACGGCTTGGACAGTGGTGGGTTAAAGGTCACTTTGGTTGAGTTTTTTTAAAAGTAAGTTCAAAGGTAAGACCTTTTATGAATCAACAGAATTTGTGGCTCTAATTGGCAAGCCTTTTCTTTTAAACACAGGGAACTTGCCCCTCCTTCAAAGGGGAGGTGGTCCCATGGGATCAGGAAGGCCTTTTTGTGAATTGCTCTATTTCACAGATTCTCAGATCTGCATTTTTTTGTACAAGTAAGGGACAGGGTCCATCTTCATAGTTTTGTACGTGGATATTCTGTTGCCCAAGCACCATTTGTTGACAAGACTATTCTTCCCCCATTGCATGGTCTCATCACCCTCGTCACAAAGTAATTGACCATAAATGTCTGGGTTTATTTCCGGACTCTTGATTCTGCTCCATTGGTCCACATGTCTGTCCTTCTGCCAATCCCCCACTATCTTGATTACTGTAGTTAACTCTTGAAATCTGAAATCAGGAAGTGTGAGTCTTCCAACTCTGTGCCTCTTTTTCAAGATTGTTTTGGCTGTTGGGGCTCCCTCACAGCAAGTTACTTGCTTATTATTCTGAGTAGTAGTAAACCACGACCCTCAGACGGGAGCTGTGACTTGTGGACGCAGGTAGAAGACATTTGGAGCCAAGTGTGTTGAATAAGACTGGCTAGGAATGTAGAGCTACCAGATGGAAGGAGAGAGCCCTGGAGAGCTCCCCTGGGTTTACAGGGTCGCCAGGAGGCCGGGCTTCCTGGGTGCCCTGTGTGCATCTGCAGTGTATTTTGGATAAGTGCAGAACCTCCTGCGAAGACCCTGCCTCCCTCCCTCCCTCCTGCCTTCCTTTCCAAGTCGGTTTCTTGCATCAGCTGCTCTCCTGCAGCTTGTGCTGTGGTGGGAGAAGACCCAGATGGAGTGAGCCCGGCCCCGGCTGAGGAGGGGGGTGGGGGCGACCGCCAGCCAGAGGGGACGACGTGTGCGAAGACCCCGAACAGGGAAGATCTTAGCAGGTTCAAGTTGCTGAAAGGAGGCCAAGAGTAGCCAGATCCTGGATTCCATCCTCAGCACATTTAGATGCAGGAGAAAGTTCTAATCAAGGCAGTGACGTTGGGAAACAGTTGAGAATTATGTGGACACCGATTTCTTAATGATACGGGAAGATTCTCAGCATGTGCTGCTTTGTTGTTAGAAACCGTGGGGGGAAATTGGGAAAATACCTGTGCATCGGGCAGCAGCTGGCCCTGGGCGGCCAGTGGTTTTCATTTTCCTCTTTGGACTTTTCGGTCCTCTCTAAGCTTTCTAGAGTGACCATCTGTCATTTTTATAGTCCACAAGGCACACAGATGTGATGGTTAAATACAGACTGGAGGCCATCAGCAGGAAGGGTCAGGGGGCAGCCCCCAGGTTGGCCCCTGCATGGGGCCGTCCCTCTCCGACCCCCACCCATGCCCTCTCTTTCCAGTTTGAGGGCTGCCCCAAGGCCTACTCCCGCCTGGAGAACCTGAAGACACACCTGCGCTCCCACACCGGGGAGAAGCCGTACGTGTGCGAGCACGAGGGCTGCAACAAGGCCTTCTCCAACGCCTCGGACCGCGCCAAGCACCAGAACCGCACCCACTCCAACGAGGTAGGCCTGCCCCCCGCATGCTGGGCAGGCCCTCGAGGGCCGCCAACACCCTGTGGCTTCTGGACATCTCCAGGCCCGGGGCAGCCGGGAGTTTAGTCTCATGGGGCTGCTGTAACAGAGCCTCTACCTGGGCGGCCTCAGTCAACAGAAGTGCCAGTGCCACGGCCGGGGAGGCCTGAAGCCCACAAGCAAGGTGCCTGCAGGGCCATGTTCCCTTCCCCAGAGGCTCTTCCTAGACAATGGCTGCTTGCTCCTGGTAGTCCTCTGCAGTCTCTGGCTCGTGGCAATCTTGGCATCTTTCCTGTATGTCCATGTCCAAGCTTCCCTCTTCCTAATCCAGCATGGCCTGGCCATAACTCATAACTTCACTGTATCTGCAAGACCCTGTTTCCAAACAAGATCACATCTGCAGGTCCTGGGGGTTAGGATTTCAAATGATCTTTGGCAGGGGACACAACTCAACCCATAGCCCCAGAGGCCTAGGGTGTGCCCCTGCCCCCACTGACCTGCTGTACATCCTTGGAGACAGAAGCAGGAGCTCCCCTGGTTGGGGTTCTGTGTGGCCGCCTCCCAGTAGAGGGGTGTGTGGGATGGGGGAGAGTGCCAACAAGACTACCTGTAAGTACTTGCCCCACGCTCACCCTGACTTGCCTCGGTTTCCTCACCTCTGTAATGGAGAGAAGTGTGTCCTCCTCAGAGGCTGGCAGAAGGTCCGGGTAAGTTGGAGTTAAGGTGGGTGTGAGCCCTCTCCTCCCCCCAGGGCCTGCTGTGTCCCTCGACTCCTCTGTCTTCTTAATCCCGCAGAGCAGCAGAGAGCTTCCTAAACTTGGAGAGATCAAATAACTTTCCCCGAGGTCACGTAGCTTGCAAGTTGAGCTGATGGGGTGGGAAGCCAGGAATGCTGGCCCTGGTGCAGTGGGGAGAACATTCTGGAACACTGCTTCCCTGCTGGAGCCATCAGGATGGACAATTATCATTTCACCAGCAAGCAGGCTCTGGATTCGTAGCAGCCCGGTCACAGCCAAGCTCGGCACACGTCGGCAGACCCCTTCCCCGGAGGCCCAGCGCCGGCCTGGAGCAGCTTCGCCAGCCCAGTGACCACAGCCCACAACAGGCCAAGAGAGCCTGGGAAGGGAGGGTGGCAGGAGCCGTGCTGTCCGCTGCACCCGCCCTGAGCCCTGGCCCAGCCACACTGCTGTCACTCAGACAGACTCGGGAAGGGACCTTTCTAAAAGCTCAGATACGTTTTGGGCCCCAAAGGGCCTTTGCTCCAGTGTTTTTCAAGAAGTAAGAGAAATTCTCAAAGGCATTTGAACCCCTCCAAAGAAAGAGTCAGAGTTGTGGAGAGCTGTGTGTTTGTGTGTGTGTATGTGGGTGGGAGGATGTATGTGTGTCTATATGTGTGTGTGTATATACATGTATATGCACATGGCACATGAGAATATGTGGATGTGTGTGTGTGCAAAAGCATGTGTTAATGTGTGCGTGGGTATATGTGTGTGCATTTGGTGCATGAGCGTGTGTATGTGCATGTCTATATGTGTGTGCACGCATGAGTGGATTGCATTGTGTATATATGTGTGTGCATGAATAGTTGATGTGTGCATAAGCGTATGTGCATTTGTGCATGTGTGTGCATATGTGTGTGCAAGAGCCCAGAACTGGGGCTCAGAAAACCTGGGTTTTCATCCCATCCTGGATTACTTGGAGCAAGTTTCTTTGCCTCTCTGAGCCTCTTTCCTCATCCAAGCAACCAGGACATGCCAGTGGCACAGGCTCTAATGAGGTCACATGCCTGGTACCAATAGTGAAAATCCCAGCACCCCGCTCACGGCAAATGCAGCACAGTGGTCCCACCAGGCATGGTGCCTTCTTCCTGCAGCTTCTCTGACCATGTTCCCAAACAGTCACAGAAGCACCATTAACCATGCACTTACCTATGTGGAAAGGTGGCCCTGCAGGGTGTGACTCTCTCTCGAGGGCTCTGGCTGCAGATGGGCTGGCAACCCCTGCGAGACATCCTGGATGGCTTTGTGGAGACGGACCACTCCCGATCGGAGTCTGTCTTCCACGTCTCCATCTGTGGTGTGTCCTCGTTCTCTCCCCAGAAACCCTACATCTGCAAGATCCCAGGCTGCACCAAGAGATACACAGACCCCAGCTCTCTCCGGAAGCACGTGAAAACGGTCCACGGCCCCGACGCCCACGTCACCAAGAAGCAGCGGAACGACGCGCACCTCCGCGCCCCACTGCTCAAGGAGAATGGGGACAACGAGGCCAGTGCCGAGCCGGGCAGCCGGGGCTCTGAAGATGGGGTCAAGGCCAACAGCACCAGCCAAGCTGTGGAGGGCTGCCTGTGCATCAAAGCCATCAAGACGGAGAGCTCCGTGGTAAGCGGGCTGGGCATCCAAGGCCCCGTCCACGCCACTTCCCCCTCCAAGGGGCTGAGCCCAGCTGGCACCAGGACAATTAGGGGCACAGACTGCCGCTGTGGGCTCAGCCCCAGGGCCTCATTCTGGGGGTGAGATGGGGACCCTCCTCTCTCCAACTTGGCTTCCTCCCTTCACCCCCTCAGACCTCACATGGAACCAGTCCCATCCCAGGTCCCATTATGCTTCTGTCCCAGGCCCTGCTGGGCAGGTGTGGCAGGGCTGGGGGAGATGGGGATCTCCCACCCCGTCCCCCGTGTGGCCCATCTGCATAGGCAGGGGTGGTCCTGTGTGCCCACCTGTCCTGCGTGCCCACCTGTCCAACCGGCTCCGAGCACCATGGGCTGTGCCCTTCCCTCTGTCTTCCTGTGTCCGGGCCCCTCTGGCCCCACTCCTTTTGTTCTAACCACTGTTCTTTGTCTCCACCTTTTTCCCCCCCAACCGTACCCCC
>PVKY010006293.1:0-16179 GCA_004027775.1 Bradypus variegatus
ACAAGAAACCCTTTATGTGGGCAGCAAGCAAATAATGAGATGTGTTTACTCCTTCCCAGGCACTTGCAACAAATCAAATTCCAAGAGTTATCTAATCCATCAACCTCGGTAACCACAGTGCCCTAGTTTGGGTAACTAGTGAAACAAATCTTTTAAGAGAGAACCAGGTCTCTAGCTCCTGAAGAGTTTTCTAGTGCCCATGATCTGATCTAGTTGCAGCTCCAAAACTCTTTCCTCTTACCTAACTTGCAATCTACTTAATTCATCGCATATCACCAAAGCAAAATATTTGGGTTTTAAAAGGCCATGTGAGAAGATATTGAAACTTTTCATTTTATAAAATCTGAAAGGGCTACAATAAGCCAAAGGATGGGCAGAGTTAGAAGGAGACTAATCAGCCCATGCCAGCAATAATGATGAGATGAGCCATAGTCAGCATGCCAGGTGTGTTCCTACAAGGCTCATACTTCACGGCAATCCTGCAAACTAGAACTTATCCCCATTTTACAGAGAGGTAAACTAAAGGTAAACTAACCTACCCAAAGGAGCACTGCTAGTAACTGGTGGAGCAGGGGTTTTCAATCTGGCCTCTTAGGTCCAAGGCACGCCGCAGTAAATTCCACAGGTGTACATTTTCTCACACTCAAAGGTACAGCTGGGGAAGCAGTTTTCCCTTCTCTCCTCCACCCAACACACACATCCATTTCAGACTCATTTTTAACAAGTTATCTGTTTGCAAAGTGCTGATCAGTGTGTACTTAACACAGAATCAAGGGTAAAGCCCAAGCAGTATACTTTCACTCCACTAGGAAGGTTTTTAGTTAGTATTTTTTTAATGCGGTTTATCACAAAAAAGGTTTTTTGAGGGAGAAAGCACAACAGTTGTCAGTGAAAACAATGTTCACTAATTCCAAGTGATCTCTGACAATTTTCCATGAACTTTAGAGGAGTCTGACTCTTTAAAACTCAAGAGGGTCAGAAATCAAGTTAATTAAGCATCATTTATTCTTGATTTAATATTTTCTACAGTCTAGTGCAACCATGAATTTACCTTGGAATACAGATAGTAATTTACATTATTTTCTATCCTGAGTTCCTGAATTTATAATTTTGATGAAATCACAAGTACAAATAGATATTTATTAAGCTCAACACTCAAATGTGATCTCTTTATCAAATATTTCTATGATTATATCGAACAAGGAAAAGATACTTTCTGTGATAATACACTTAGCTACCAATAAACTTCTAAAAACTAGCAAATTTGGAATCAAAAGAACTTGGGACTAATAATGGGACTATCTATCTAATCTATCTATCTATCTATCTATCTATCTATCTATCTATCTATCTAATGTATCTATCTATCTATCTAATGTATCTATCTATCTATCTATCTATCTATCTATCTATCTATCTATCTATCTATCTAATCTATCTATCTATCAGTGGGATGGCCACTGAGAGGGAAACTATAATTTCAATGACCGATAGGTAAACAGACAAGGAGATTGCTCCACCTTGTAAAAGGTAAAAAACTGCTCAGGTGCTATCTGCAGCTTAAGACTGCCAGAGAGGAATAAGTGTTCCTTCTTCACTGAGGCACTGCAAAGTTAACAAGGCAGGACAATCAAGGCAGCTGAGGCACTCACTTCTCACTGCAACACCGGGCGCTCTGCTTAACCCCAGTAGCGACTTTTCCACAGAGAAACAAGCTCCAATAATCTCATACATTAAATTAAAAAAAAAAACACGACAGAACAAGAAAAGCATTATTCTAAACCTCAAATTGGCAAAAGAATGAAAACTGAACCTGAGAAACCAAACAGCAGAAAGAATAACAACAAAAGGCCCCAGAATTGCATTGTGGCACATTCTAAACTGGAAGGCAACTTCAAACAATGCACATACAAGAGCCATAATTTGGTTTGGGGTTCTAAACATGAGTGAGCAAACCAGTTTGCCTTCATTTTTGTGGCATGTGGTGTCCATGAAACCTACAAAAGAATGCACCAAGAGATAGGATTATAAGTACAAGAGGAAAAGATTGTTTATCATTGTAGCTTTAATAGAAAAATAAGGAAGGGACCCTGGCATTTTAGCCTAGGCAGTACTGCTTTTATTTTTAACCAAAGCAAAGACAATACTTTACAACTCTACATAACTGATAACAAACAGCTAATGCATTAAGGGTGAAATTAGACTTTGGTCACTAAACATTGGTTAAGCTAACAAAAACATAAAATTGAAACTGTTTTGAAAGTATCAAATTATCAAGGATTTTAGATCCCATAATTTTATTTTAGAAACTGTGGTATTTTTACACAATGCATGCATATAATATCATTATATTTTATCATTACAATGTATCTCCTGCATCTGAAACTATTCAAATATTCCTTTGTATATTAAAAATTTTAATTTTTAATTTAACATTTAAAATAACTACACAGCATTTACCAACTTACTAAAACTGCCATCAAAAAGACTTTTAAATTTCAAGATCATTTCTACAAAAACGGGAAGAAGAAACAGCCACAAAAAAATGCTTCGGAACACTGAGAATTCACAGCTATGAACTGTCTAGCCTCCTACCCAGAATCCCTCAGGATGTTTTCTTCTTAATGTATGTGTCTTGCATTCAGGTTTTAACCTTTTACCTCCTCCTAGATTTTAGAGAAAAGAGTAGAACAGGACGGAAAATGCTTAAGAAATTTGATAAATGAAAGCACAGACTACTTAGCAGTAGTGCAGTCTCACCTAACTGTGCACGTTTGGGGTGATGGGGTCAGGTGTTAACTACTTACTAAATCTTTAAGGAACAACTGAATTAAAGTATGAGCAGTAAAAGTTTCAAGAAGAAAAGGCCATATTACATTTTATGACAAATTCAAGAAGTTCCTTGAAACTTGATACACACATTTTAAAGAAACCACTGTGGCATACAATTAAGAAATCCACCCCTGCCCCTCAACAAGAAAATTCAAGAGCACACACAACCAAACAGGTCAGGGCAACTCAGTTCACGTTCTGGCTTCCTTTCATGCTCTTCCTCCAGAATGAGTCAAATAGCTAGAATAGAACAGCTTTATCAGAAAACAAAAACTCTTAAGACAGTACTGTTTCAACCAGTTCAGATGTGTTTCTTTAAAGGGAAAAAGCAACAAAAAGTTATTTCCCCTCAAATATTCTGGCAAAACAAACAAAAAATAAAACACAACCCTGTCTTTCTTGTTATCACTTTGTAAGAGTGAAAGAAATTAACAAGCACCATTTAACTCAATTATATCCACAAACGAATCAGAATTCCACTTACAATCAGTTTCTTGGTTTAATTTTTAGAGTGCATATTAATTAAAACATGTTTATGATCCATTACACTGAGCTTAAGGAAACTTTTAAAATTATATTTCATTCATCAGAATAGCCAATCATTCTCAACAAAAGAACACTGCTGCAGAAGCAGCAGCTAAACATCAAAGGTTTCTTGCATTCCTCAATAAGACAAAATTAAAGAGCTCTACAGTCTTAGACTCGATCCTCTCTGCCATCTGCACTGCAGAGGCAGTTATGCAAAAGCAATGTCTTGCTCTGTTTCTGTGGCTTCTAAGCTGATGCCAAAATAATATAAAACACTAAAGGGAAATGATCTATTCATAAAAAGCCCCAACCAACAAATATGTCACACACACACACAAAAAAAAAACACTTGAAAAGAAACAGCTAACAAAAGGTAGAGCTGTAATCAGTTTTTTAAGAAATTATTTGGGATACTAAAACAGATAGTCTATTTATTCAATCTATAACCTACCAAAGTAAAAATAACTGAATGCATCAATTCTCACCATAAATTGGCCTTCCAACACCAAAGTCTAGTTCACTTAATCATTGCCTTATTATTTAGGATTGAAGTGGGGAATTCTATAGCAAGTAGTAAAATTTCATCTTGGCTAAGGGATAAAGCCAATAAAACACTGCTACTTATTCAGTATAACTGCTCTACTTCACAAATATTACAAATAAAAACTGGATTTAAGACGAGGTAGTCACTAATTTAGTACCTGTGTGAATTTAGGCAACCCACTTAACCTCTCTGAGCAGCAGTTTTCTCATCTGCAAAGGAAAATAGTGATCCCTACTTTGCAGGGCTGTTTGGAGGATGAGCAAAGAGGCTACGGAGCACTGAGGGCTGTGCCACGCACCCAGGAGGTGCTGAAGAAATGAGTGATTGCTGTCATTGTTGCCATCAACAGGAAGACGTGACTCATCATACAACATGCTGTGCAGGTAAGTGTCAAATCATGACAAATGTCAATATCAAAATGTATCATAATACATGAATTCAGACAAGAACTCTGGCAACGAGCAGCAAAAAATAAAGACAGCTACTTTCAGTATTTATCCTTTTCCCTTTGAGAAGCAATAGTGTTTTCAAATAACTCGACTCTCCATGTAATTCAGCAACCCTAAATAATTTCAACCAAGTTATTAACATTAATGAAAGCAAACTTCAGAACTGTCCTTGGCAGCATATGAAGTATAAACAGGCCATCAAATGCCAAACAAACTACTAGTCTATCTGAAACTGTAACTTTCACACTCCATACAGCCTTTCACTGAAAGAAATGTCTATTAATTTTTAACTTCCATAATGGTGTTCTTGTGGAATTTACACAATTCCTCAGTTCTTTAGAGGCAACTTCAAATAAAAACCATAGTGAGTAAGTTCACATATTTTAACAACAAGTACATGAAACAAGACTCAATGAGTTTAAGAAACAATAATAAATCCACACTTGAGAAAAAGAATCTAGTGTTCACATCTAAGAAATTTTTTTTACTTTCAAATTATAACTGGATTTTTAAAAGTCAACTCAACTATTGAACTTGCTGTAATAAGGGTCTTGTTGTTTCTTTATGTTTACAAAAACTAAATAAGAATTACCTTGTTTCTGTATCAGGCAAGTCTCACCTCCCAATTTACATAGGGACAGGAGAACCAGAGTAACAGCGTAAGTATAGATGAAGAATAGTCTACCTGCTAATACACTACGTTAGAATGTTTGAAAGTTTTCAATCATGGCATGTTAGGATTTTTGCTAATTCATCCACTGAAATACAGTTGAAAACTTGGCAAATGCTTTGCAAAACTGTAGTTTATCCACATAAATTTCCCTATGAACAAGTTATACATAAACAAGAACCAAAGGCACAAAATAAAAATTGATTTTTCTAAATTAGAAGCAATTCAGTAGCAACACTAAATATCAAAAAAAAAACAAACCCCTAACTCCTGCTGAAAAGGAAAACTAAAACTGTACCGAGCTTTTAGAAACAGTACCACAATAGCAGCAGAGAAAAGAACCTGGCATGCCAACTATCAGGGACGAGATATCACTCACTGCTCAGCAAAGGCATCACTGAGCCAGAAGTGAGCAAAAGACCCACCAGGACACCACTCGCTTGGACCAATGTGACAAGCCTGCAAGCCATGCAGCATTTCATGTTTGGGCTGCATTTCCAAAGGAACAGCGCCACCTCCAACTGTCCCATACCCTGCTCCAGCACCCACGTACAAGAACTGTGGGTAAGTGCCCTGCAAGTATGAAGCAGCAGGACCTGAGGTAGTGGCAGAGAAATGTTCCTTGCCCACCAAGCACCCCATGAGTACAGTACAGGGCCTTTCATCCTCAGATGCCGTGCCCAGGCCTTAACATGACGCACTGGCCATGGAGCCTGAAGCAGAGCTGTCGGCTACTAGGGAAGGCCAGGAAGTTCAACTCCACTGACGCTCACCTGTTTTCTGCTTTTATTAAATGTATTTTCTTCTTAATTTTAACTTTAAATGGACCCAGATTTATCACTTCTATTACTGTTTCCCACTGCAAGCTGGCAAATAAAAATGGATGAAAGGCAGCATATTATGTAGAAAAACGAGCATGAAAAGACTGTGTTCAAGTTCTGCCTCTGACATTGACTGGCAAACTCCCAAAGTGTAAGTGGCCTTATCTGTAAAGTGGAGACGATCTGTAGACCCCAGGGTGAAGGGGTTTGATGAGAATGCACGTGGAAGCAACCCAGCACCAAGCACCTCTCTCTGGGAGGTTCTGGGTCTCCGCAGAACCTTTCTGCATCTCTGTTTTCTACCTGGTGTCTAGAAGTTTGCTGTGACCCCCCATTTCCCACTGACTTTCTTTCCTCAACTCGTACACTGCTCTTCCCACCCCCCTCCACCTCAGTTTCCTTCTCACTGGTCCTCTCCATTGTGCTTTGCTTTGTGACCACAAAGATGCATCACTATCTCTCCTCAAGTGCCCCTTCCTATCCATCCCCTGCCCAGGACCCGGACCCCGTCACCTATAACACCCAAGCAGTCTGACCTGCACTCAGCTGCAGGAGATCAGACTACAAGATCCTCCTTGGAGGTGCAGGGCCGGTTCAGGTACCTGTCTGATTTCCCCTCGCAATCCAACCTCTTAGTTTAGTGCCTGGTGGAAAAGGGGTCAGTATGTCCATTAGCAGGACCCAGTTTCGTAATTCAAAAATACTCATACGGGTTTCAATGTGGCCCTCACTATGTACCACCTCAACTATAATTTCCTAAGCTGTTACTAGAATGCCAACCTCAGTCCCTCCTCCTGGAATGCTCTGCTCCTAAAATTTCAGGGGCCTCAGAAAGGCCACTCCTGACTACCCTCCACTGTCACGCCATACATCACCTCCCCCCTCAACATTACAAGACTCATCTTATTCATTTGTTGACCTACAGTCTCCTTGCATTCTAGAATGCAAATTCCACGAGAGCAGGAGCTTTTGCATTTTTAGTTTTCTGCTTTTACTTCATCTAGAATAATTTCTGGTACAGACACACAAACACTTGTTAAATAAAGGGGGTGGGGGTGGGAGTGACACATGTACCATCCATCCACTCATAACTTCTCTGACTCGCTCATGATCCCCTACGATACTCTGAATGCATTCTGCGTTCCTCTCAACATACTGAAATCCCAACATCTCGTAAATAAAGCCTCCCCAGTCACCCCAGCCCATAAGTCCTTTTTCCTCCTCTGAACATCTATAGTCTGTACCACCTACACTATTAGGGATGCACTTGTTTTTTACTGCCTTAGGCTGAGTTACCTTTGCATTTGATCTCTTACCTCCCTAAACTGACTACAAGTTTCTATAGGCTTCAGTTATCTAGCTAGTAACTTTGGAATCTTTGGAGAAGAAAGTATTTCAAACACACACAACTTCAAAAAACTTAAGTGTTCTTCACAGTACCAAAGTTTTTAATTTCAACAATTTTTGATTGGAATATTTAGAGACATGAAATATTTCCTCTTCAAGGTGATTACAAATACTCTAAGCTGGTTGATCCTCTCGGGGACTATGTAAGGATTTTATAAAGGATTACCAGAGCCTATTAAACGACCTTAAAGCTCTATTCTCTTTATAGTTCATTACTGATTTTGTTATAAACTTTCTTCTCTTCACTGTCCAGCTATCAGCTATAAAATGCCTTGCTTCAGTAAATCTCTTCTCGTTCTACTTTCGTCCTCCTAATCCACTGTGAACAAGGCAGTCCACAGGTGAGAATGAGGCCTAGGAGAAGCGGGAGCAGGGATCAAGTGGGGCTCTTAGAGGGAAGGAGCAGCGAAGGAGGGAGAAGACCCTGTGCCCACGTTGGCTTACACAGGTGCTCAATAAGTACTGATTGATTAAATGTCACAAACTTGGCAGTTCCTCTGCAAGACACATACGAGTTAACCGTCAGTCACACTGGGTGGTGTGGCACTTAGTTACCACATACCTGCATGTGTTGCAGGGCATTTTCCTTTGTTTTCTCATTTGCTCTTAACCATGACCTTGTGAGATTTAGTAGTGCTGGTATCATTTTCTATGACACCCACTTCTAAAACTATGGAACCCAAGCCTCAGAAAGGGGACATGATTTGCCCAAAGTCACACTCATGGTAAAAACCCAAAGGTGCTGTATTTTTCAATCCTTCCGTTAAGTCTATTTGTATAAAGCCCCTGTTGTTCCTTTAGGTGAAAAGAACTTCAGGTAAGGCTCTTCTGTAGTCAAGAAAGCAGGACAACAAATTCTGGTATTATATTCTACATTTTAAACAACATTTGCAAATTTTCTCTCATTTCTCACATTAACAAGTTGATAAATTCCTCTATAATTGGGCTTTCTGAGCTACTTTACAGATCACAATCTTACTATAGTTCACATTAAAATAACCTGGAACAGACACTAAAAACCCTTTCTTCTTCTCTACCTGAAAAGTTTGATCTATCCCACCCAAGGAACTTCAATCTTCCTACAGGAGCTGCTCTGACATGTAAAAAGTAGGTTGAATTACAAAGCTGACAATCTAAAATAAATGCAAATTCAAAATGACAACACCATGTTCTTTCCCTTCACTATGTGTCTGTGTGAGTTTTTGTTCACCAATGGACGAAAATTTATTGAGGACCTACTATACAAATGCCAACCATCCAGGCGCTGATCAGCTACCTCTTGAGTGAATATCTCCCCCATGAGATGAACTGGCACCATGAGCAGGGCTACTGCTGCTTTTCTGCTCATCGTTGTGAGCTCAACAATCTAGCAGAGTGCCTGGCACATGGTAGGGGCTTAATAAACACTAGCTGAATGAATGAGAGAGACAGAAAGGAGAAGGGGCCACTCTGTACGTAAAGGCATCAGTGCTTTTCATTACCCAGAATGCACCTTATGGTCCACCAGAGCACTGCTGAATTCTGAAAGGCACCACATGCAATGCACAGCTGTAGGCATAGCAGCTGTCAGGCAAAGGAGCTGGGGGTGCACAGCTATGAAGAGTTCAGCCCTTTGTTTCTCTCTGCTTGTCTCATAACCAAAATGAAGTTTAGGGCCACTGTCAATCTACCTGTCAGCTGTGTGTCTTCAACATGTGACTTTCAGAAACATGAAGTTAACATCACTGCTGAATGAAATTTATGTTGATTCACTTTCTGACATCACTGCATGAAAAGATTTTATTTAAATGTCTGAGATCACATGTAAGACATAAATAGAACTCAGTTAACGCAAAAAGTTCTCCATTTCGGTTCTCTGGAAGCTGTAAACTTACTTTCACAAAATGTTTGATTTAAAAACAAAAAAGGTTTGACTTATTTAAACTCTCCAAACTTTAGGTCATGAAGGACAAACAGGCCTCTTTACCAGTAAGCTGTTCAAAACAGACTAAATTCCAAAAGTGAGCTTCAGGTTAAGTCTTTAAATTAACATCTAGGAATCAGTGGTTATCTACTGTCCAGAGTAGTTATAAAAATAGTAATAGCTATTTAACTCAATATAAAAACTCAACAACCCAGGCGGCTATAAAAATGTAGATGAATAAGTTCACATATCACTAATAATACAAAGTTCCCATTTTCAATTTTTTTTCTCCACACCCAACTAAATGAAGAAAAATAAACAAGGGATAAATTTATTAATAAATAAATTAAAAAGGAGTAATGAAATATGTTCTAAACATGCAAACCCAAGTATGCTGAATAGAAAAGTCTTAAAATGAAGTTGGTATTAAATTATTAATCTATTAAAATATGAACTATGCTTAGTGTCACAGTTAAGATCTCCACCTCCATCTCCAGTCCCCTGAAAATCACAACTTACCTGGAAGGGCTGCTGACATTTGTTACAAACATAACGAACACTAAATAAAGGAACAAGCTGAATTACGTGAAGAGTCTGCAAACAAATACTAAGCCTACTATTAACAAATCCCCAAAACCCAGTTATAACAGTTAAAAACAATACCCTGGGAATTTCCTAGACCCTGATCACTGGAATCAGGATTAAAGTATTTAATGACCTAAAGCAGGGATTAAGTCACGTTTAGTAAATAGAGACCTACAGACTTCCCTTTGGATGAGTTAGTTTTATCTGCATCATGCTGTGAAATACAAATAGCATGTACATAACTGAAAAATCAGAATGGACTTCTTGCCTACAATTTTTAATATTACTTTTAAAATTTTCCAAAATCTAATTAATGTCATGACTTTGTCTCCAGTATGATTTGAGCAAAGGACTGACTCATTAGCTCAGATGATTATGAAAACTGACTTTTTTAAGACCTAAAGCAGGCAAAATATTTGAAAATACATTTTTATTTATATAAATAAGAAACTACCATACTGTGTCTTGGCACATATTCAAACTGGGCTCTGTGAAAGCTTCACAAATTCACATTAAAATTCTTGATTAAAAAATGCCAACAATGCATCAGTATGTCAGATGGATATATCCTATTCCAACCAAACTATTTTTCTAAAGAGAAATTAAGCTCTCCCTTTTATAAAAACGACTCCAGTTTACCTTTAGTTTGGAAATGTCATGAAATGAAGCATTTACAATTGAGTCGAAAATGACCAAACGGCATACTCTTTTAACTTCCATTTTTTTAGATGGCATACAATTTTCCGGAAGATTTACTGGGATAAAACCTTCATCCAAAAACCGAATGGGTTTTGTTTCTAGGGTTTTCGTTTGTTTGTTTCCCGTCTCTGCTCTGCTCTGCTGCCCAGCTGTGGAGCGGGAGTTCGCTGCTGTAACCGCAGCACCCCTCAGGAAAGGTTAATTTCCCACCCCTCTATCAAAACCCGACGACGGCCTTTTTTAAGGCACTGCCAGGCAGCGCCAGCCGCGCAGGTCCGAGGACCGTCGCGCTCTCCAGCGTCCCGGGGCCGACACCGCGAGGCCACGGAATCAGTCTGCGGGGCTGGAAATGTCACTCTCGGAAAACATTTTGTGACGCGTCTGCTGACGAATACGAAATGCTAAAAATACACTTTGCATACACGACTTTGAGGAGGACCTGACATTTTCCCCACTCGCAAGTTCGAGGATTTTAACATTTTTCCTGGTGTGAAACGACAACCAACAGCCGACGCCTGCGGCGCTCGCGGCCGCTTACTTTTCGCCGCCCAGTTTCTAAGTAACAAGTTAGAAAAACAGCCCGCGAGAGCAGGCGTCCGACGCTGACGGCGACTCCAGGGCGCGCGGGTGAGCGCCGCGGCCGTGATTCAGCAGCGGGGCCGGGCCGGAGCGGGGCTGGCGGCGCAGCCCGGAAAAGGTCACGGAGCCGCCGCGGCGCCGCCGCCCTGAGCCCCGCGACCCCGGCCCCGCGGAGGCGGGGCGGCCGGGACGCGGCAAGGCGCCGGGCCAGCGGCAGGCTCCTACCTTTCTTGCTTTTCGGGGAGTTCCGCTTGCTCCGGGCGCTGGCTCGCTCTTCCTCAATCGCAGCTGCTATCTCGGGGTTGTCTTCCCCATTGTACCAGACCAGGAGCTCCTCGCCCGGCGCGATTGGCTGCAAGGAGAGAAGAGACAAGCCCCGGGCCAATCAGAGCGGCGGTTGTTGGCGAGGGGCGGGGTGCGGGCGCCGGGCCAGAGGGCGGGAGCCGCCGCGCGATCGCAAACAGCTGTCGGCGGCGCCCGCACACACTTCCTCGCCGGCCGCCGGCCAGCCCGACAGGAAGGGCTCCTTAACCCTTTGGGCCCGCGTCGTCGCCGCCCGGCCGAGCCGCCGGGGAAGGAACCCTCTGCTGGAAGGAGGACCTCACGTCCCCGGCGGCGGCGGCGACAACCCGGGCTCTCCAGAGAACGGCCGCCGCGGGGTCCCAAGGACAGGCGCCCGGCTTTTATCAAGGATCCCCGCAGCCGGGCGTGCGCTTTCAGACAGACGACCGTGGATCTGGTCACATGCTATCTTAAGGCCTCGTGACTACCCACGCAGAAGAAAAAATAAAACATGCAACAATTCTGCCCATGAAATCGAAGTTAATGCGAAATTTAAAGCATAATTAAAAAGAACCAAGCGGCCTGGAAAGCAGTGCTGAATAATAATTACCAGCGCACGTTTCAGATTTCAAGAGCAACTTAAGCATGATAACAAGGAAGAACGAACCATACGCCACTCCACATTCATAAATGCGTTGCTATTTATTCACACAAAAATGCTGAAATCCTGCGGAGGCAGAGCAAAGGCCCTGTACTCGTCCTGCCCATAGATTATCGACGCGTTGTCCCCAACCTACTCCGGAACCATGAAGAGTTAGTTCACTGTTTTGCCCTTTGCACCAGGCATCAAGATTTTAGATTATAATTTTTAAATCTAGAAGGAAATGCTGAAAAGACTTCACACGAATGATTCTTCTAAAACATTAAATTCTTAACAGGCAGGTATGGCATGGTGACATTCACCATCACTGATTATACCTAGAAAAGAAGACTCTGAAGATGAAGTAGACTGAGTGGAAAGATAAGACCCCTACACAGAATCTGGGCAAATGGCATACTGTTTCTCTCAATTATCTGTTCAAAAAGCCCCAAGGATATCCATACAAGTAAAATTCTATCTAAAGCTATTTTAAATTAATGAATTAAAAAATAGAAGGGAAAGCCCTTAAAGTAGAACAACAAATAATCAGTGAAAAATGATGGAATCAGAAAATCACCATTTGGCAATAGACACAGTAACTGATTCAGACAAGAATCGTCAATGGAAGCTAAAACCAGTAGGTAATGAGGAATAATAATATTTGCATAGTCAAAGTGTCTCCCCACAAAATATTCATTACAAAGGGAAAAAATAGCACCTTTATAATGAGACATATCAACATCATATGCCTCCTGAGATGATGCACAGAGAACAGTACACTTCTAGGTAATTTCTGCCCAAAATATGTAAAATAAACATAATCATGAAATATCAAACAAGCCCAAATTGTGGGACATTCTATAAACTGGACTGTACTCTTCAAAACTGAAAAGGTACCGCCCAATCTAAGGAGGCTGAAGAGAGGGGACAACTAATATTCAACTGAATTTTCTTTTCCAATAAAGGACATGATTGGAGCAATTACTGAAATATGAATAAGGTGTATAGATTAACTAACACTATTGTATCAGTGTTAGCTTCCTGATTTTGGTAATTGCTCTATAGCTATATAAGAGAATGTCATTGTTTTTAGGGGGGAAAATTCCAGCTAAGATGACAGTTTAGAAACAAGATGTTTCCTCACTTGAATACACCTTCTGGTCTAAAGACCTTGAATGTAAATATGACTTTTTGTTTCTTCTCTGTAGAACACTCACTGTTTATATAGCTCAAATTTCAAAATATTTTAAATTCCTTAAAATAAAAGAACTAGCCACTGCTCCCTTTCCTCCCCCAAGGATGGCTAAAGCCTGCCATTTTCTAATCTTTGAATGAAGGTTTTATTTCCTTTCTTGAATCAGGTAAACCTAAACCAAAAACACTTTAATATATAAGATTAATACATTTTTTAAAAAGGCATTACAGGTGCCTTTTGGCACTCTGATGAGCTAATTTGTTTCTGTTGAAAGAACAGGTTTTCTTTTTTTTTTTTAACTAGACTAATACTAGATGATGTAAGTTCCAAGTGTATAGTTTCTCTATTTTTTTGTTATAAGTCATACACTTCTAAAATAGTAGTATCAAGTAATATTTGAAAGGACTGTGGTTCTCAGAAACATGTAAAGTTTTAAATAAAACCAATGTTAAAAAGAGTATGGTAAGGAGAGGAAAAACTATTCTTAATATATTCCTAGCCCAAACAGCATAACCACAGCACTGGCTGAAGACGCCCACTGGGTATTTTCAAGATACCTTCAAGAATAAAAGTTTAAATCTGTATGTTCATTCCACTGCAATCTTTGGTTGAGTGCTAACTATACCAGCAGTTTAGTGAAAAACATCAGCACAAACTCATTACTTAGGGGGGCACTCCTAAGTTACTCTTCGGTTGTTATAAAAACATGCAATATAAAAAGCATACCAGAATCTGTTTCTACTTCAAATCTAATATAAAATTTCTAAATACCTAATGGGTTAGCAAAGAGCTAGATTACAGCAATGTGATTTGTTAGATGTTGAACAACTTTCAAAATTGTTAGCATCTGAGATAATAATTATATTACATAGCTATATACTTCCCTACTTTACATTACAAGAACTATACAAACAACAGACCTTCACGAAGAAGAAAATGATGTTTTTTAAAATCAATATTGTTTTCTTCTGTGCTGTACTGTTAATTCTGTATTCCTTAGCACTTTCAAGAATCCTTGAATCAAATGGCAGAAAAGAAAAATTATATGTCCTTATACATAGGAAATATAAATCAACATTAAAAGAAAACAATGATCAAAAGACCAAGCATCCTCTTATATATAATATATATGTATGATATATATAAGATCCTTTTATATATATAACCCTAACATATATGAGGATCTTCTTATATATATATAAAACCTGTTACATATATATATAATCCTAACATATATATATATATATATATATATATCTTATTTTGATGTTTAAAAAAAATTAAAAACAACAATAACCAAAAACAAAACTTTAAGTCTTCCAACTTTTCCTGTGGGTTCTGATAGCATTTATAAAACCAAGCACACTCTCTTCTCTAAAACCCAATACATACAAACTTAAAATTTTACCACACCAGTTAGTTAGAAGCAAGGGTTCTAATAAATATTCCCTGACACTAGGTCAGAATGACAGATATACCCCAGAATCTTAGAACACACAGAGTATGTCCATTCTTACCCACCTACAACCTATTTCCTACACAGCAGGCAGCACGATCTTTTACAAAATCAGACCTCTGCCTAAACTCGTAAATGGGTTAACTGAACTTGAAATTAAAACCTACACTTCTCTCTGTGGGTCCCAAGGCCCCACCAGCCTCCGCTACTTGCTCCAATCCCACTGGCCTTTTTCTTTTCCTTTGAAAACAAAAACAAAACACAACAAGCCATCTGGCTTATTCTTACCTGAGTGCCTTTGCTCCTGCTGTGCCCTCTTCCTGGACTCATCTTTGTGTGATCAGGGGTGGGATTCAGAGGTCTTTGCTTGGGAAGGCCTTCCCTGACCCAAGGGAGCTAGAGCAGCCTGTCCCTTACCTAGTTACTCTGTCAGGTTTTATTGTCTTCAAAGCACTTATCACTATCTGAAATTACTTTGTTTACTTATTTACTTATTATCTGCCTCCTCCATAAAATGGAAGTTCCATGAGACCAGAGACCTTGTCTGCCCTAATCACTATTATAAAGAGTACCTGATACATAGCAGACACTTAATAAATATTCATTGGACTAATAAATAGATGAATCAATAGTTAGCAGGGTTAACAATTAACTTCCTCCTGGGGCTTGCTCCCCCTGGAACCCTCATCCCCATTGCCTTGAGTGACTCATGCCCAATGCTGAGCTGGTATTTTGTCTCTACCAGGATTTTACCTCACTGATCCAATCAGATGTATCTCTCCCATTAAATAAATGTGAGGAACACAATGAATTCTTGAATCAAATTTCAGACTCCAGTGTAACAAAGCTGGACAATAAAATCTACTAGAAAATCATGTTATTACAATCCAGCAGAAAGAAAACAGGAAATAAGATGTAGATGTTGTAAATAAGAAAGTACACCCTCCCCCCACCCCAAATATTTCCTACATCAAGATGGATGGTGGGTATAACTGAGGTACAGAGCAGCCCAATTAGCTAACGATGTTAGGAACAGCTATGTGTGGACTAAACTTCCAGAAGTCCTCGTGCTACCACCCTGGCAACACTCAGCATGCTGCACAGCTGGCTGCTATCTTAAATGCTGACTCATCAAAAGTTTTCAACTCCATGGAGACAAATTTTTCATGGCCTATCCCCCAATCTGTGAAACGTTAACAAAAATAATAAAGAAAAACTCACCTTACAACAATGTTGGCAAACATATCTACTCCACAAAGCAACAATCATCTGTCTTTACGGCCTCAAGAGTCTGGCTGAGAGAACATTTCCGCGCATGGGGAGTGCAGGTTTGCCTCCAGAGTGGATACGGCTCTTGAGAACAAGGGAGGCTGACCTGGCCTTGCTTGTTGCAGAAATGTGACAACAATCAACGCTTCCCTAATGTGAACTTCCCTGATGGTATTCAGTGACCTCTGACCTCACCACAAATCCTAAAAAATGATTTACCTCATCTTTTTATCTCAACGATTAACGTCTCCAAATAAAAATTAGCCAGAAAGAAAAAACACATTCTGTTTAGTTTCTATTCTGAGTAAAAGGCTACATTT
>PVKY010006294.1:0-16169 GCA_004027775.1 Bradypus variegatus
GCGTAGGACTCCTGCCTGTCCCCAGGGGCCCCTCCACTCGATGTCCCGCCCCGGAAGCCCCAGGCCCCCGCTGGTTTTGGCAGCGCCCGTGCCTCCTCAGGGAGAGAGCACGGTCTGCCTCCCGCCCCCACTTCTGCCCAGAGCTCAGGGCCGTGGTCCTCGTGGGTCCCCAACTCCGGGGATTCCAGAAGCGCTGCAGGCAACCCTGGGGTGTCTGCGGCCGGGGGCACCTCCCGGTTGCTCTCTGCTTTGTGAGGCAGCCCTGGGGTGCAGTCAGCCTAGGGCCTTTCTAAGCAGAGGTGGAGAAGCGGGCTCTGGCTTCAGGAAGAGTTGCCCTGCCCACCCGCCATGTGCTTACGGCGCAGGAGCTTAGGTTTAGGGGGCCAGGGGCTGTGCACGGCGGGTCACAGTCCAGAGAAGGCTGGGACATGGGGGGCGTGTGCAAGCCGCACCCTGTCCCCTAGGCCACCGGGCACCCAGGTGCCGGTCACAACCCAGGCAGAGTGTGTGCGCCCAGGGGGAATGCACATGTGTGCCGTGTGGGCAAAGTGCTCCAGACAGGGTGGATTCATGGGCCGTGAGGGGTGGCAGGAAGCACCCCAGGCCCTGTGGAGTGGACACACGTGCCCTGGCCACACTTGTAATGTGCACAAGGACAGCAGCACCGGGCAGGCTTGGGCAGGAGGGATGTCCACAAGCAGTCGGGCCTCTTCTCTGCACTCGAGGGCCCTGACGAGGGCAGGCTGGAGCACCCTTCTCAGAGAGCCTTCCAGGAGGCCGGTGAGTCCTCCTTTCCTTCTGCTTGTCTGTGGGACGCTAGACTTTCCTCATCACCTCAAGTGGAACAACACGTCACAGCGGACTGAGAGCAGAGCAGAGAACCAGCCGTCTCCCCGTGAGACAGTACGAAAGAGATGAGCAGAAAGGCACAACAACAGGACTCTTATCACGGAATGTTCTTTGTTTCAAAAAATACAATTGTTTTCCATAAAAAGTATTTATGCTAACGTACAAAGAGCTTATTATTTTTTAATGAAGAAATACTCAAATTTTTCAGTTTTAAATTCAGACATAAATATCAATAGAGATAATCCGAATGAACAAGGGACTCTGGGGTGCTTGAGAGTGTACAGGGGTATATTAGTTAAGGTTCTCCAGAGAAATGGAACCTGTATGTGTGTGTGTGTGTGTGTGTGTATACACACACACACACACACGTACATATTAAGAGATTTATTATGAGATTGGCTCACGCGACTGTGGGGATTGGCAAATCTGAATTCCACAGGGCAGGCCATGAGTTGGCAACTCAATGAAGGTGACATTGAATCCCCCAAGAGAAGCTGACTGGCTGAAAAAGAGAAATTCATTTTTCTGACTGCTGAAATCCTCAGTTCTTGCTTTAAGGCCTCCAGCTGATTGGATAAGGAGAGCCCCCTCATTGCTGAAGGTAATCTCCTTTGTTGGTTGTGGATGCAATAAAGCTGTAGATGCAGCAGTCAACTGACTATACATGGAAATCCAGCTGTGAAACACTCCCACAGTAACAATTAGGCCAGTGCTTGCTTGACCAAACAACTCAATGCCATAACTGAGCCAAGTTGACACATAAACTTGAGCATCACAAGGGGCCCTAAGACTGAAACACTGGGTGCGTCTGCTGTGTGGCCCTGTGAGTAAGAATAGCCGGTTGGGGGTTGTACAGGGGGCACTGGGTATCTCAGATGCAGTGTAGCAGAGGGAGCTCGGGATGAGCATGGCAGGTTCCTGAGTCACTCCTCCTAGGGAGCAGGCAGATTCCTTACCGTGGAAGATGGTGGCGGGCTTTCCTTTCCGGAGGAGTAGTTCTGTGCAGTGTCACACCGCTGAGCTCTTTCTCATGCAGGCTGGGGGTGAGCTGAACACGACACTAGTTCAGCAGATGCCTTTCGGACAACGTAAAACGTGCTATGTGTTGCCTCAGCCCAAAAGAAGAATAAAATCCAGAGTGAATAAAGACCTAAATAAAAAAATACAAACTATAAACATTTTAGAAAAATATATTTCAGGATGTTGGAGACGTCCTTTGTCTTAGTTTCCGTGCTGAGAAAACAAATACGAGAAGTGGGTTGGCTTAAACAACAGGACTGTACTGGCTCACGGTCCTGAGGCTGGAGGTCTACAGTGGAGATGTCAGCCTCCCTGTGGCATTCTGGGGCTGGCTGCCAGTGGCCTTGCTCCTTGGCTTTTCTGTAAACTGTCAGTGCACATGGCAGCGCCTTCTCCTTTCTTCTCCGGGTTCCATTGCTCCCTGTGGCTTCTCCTTTGGGGTCCAATTTCCTTTGCTTATAAGGACTTCAGCCTCGGAGTAAGGCCCACCCCCATTTGGCTTGAGCACCCCTCAGCTAATAAGGTCATACAGGGCCAGGGTCAGAGCCTGGGCAGGCCTCGTTGGGAGACACGGTTCAGTCCCCAGCAGCCTTCCTAACCACGCAGGAAACTCAGAAGCCGTAAAGGAAAGGCAAACAGTGTTCGATGGCATAGAAATTTATATCTTCTGTATAGAAACTCACAGCTCGGTTCAAAAAAGTGACAGACTCGGAGAAAGTATCCGCATCAGATATAACGAAGACTTGTAGCCACAATATATAAAGACCGCTTACAAATAAACGAGACTGCAAATAAACTTAATAAAGGAGGAAAGATTATGAAAGACAAAAATGCAAATTATCAATAACCACAGGGAAAGATATCAAATTACTAATAATTAGGGAAATATAAATTAAAACAGTATACACTTCTATTGTGGTAAGATATATATAACACAAAATTTACTATTTTAACCATTTTTAAATGTACACTTCAGTGGTATTACTTACAGTCACAATGTGCTACCATCACCACTGTCCATTTACCAAGAATTTTTCATGACCCCAAACAGAAACTCTGTACCTATTAAGCAATAACTCCCCATTCCCTCCCACCACCACCCCAGCCGCTGGTAACCCCTAATCTACTTTCTTTCTCTACTAATCTGCTTATTTTATATAAGGAGAGAGAGAGAGAGGGAGAGGGAGAGGGAGAGGGAGAGGGAGAAGGGGGGAGGGAGAGACACAGAGAGAGAGAGGGAGATAATCATACAATAGTCATCCTTTTGTGTCTGGATTATTTCACTCAACATGGTGTCTTCATGGTTCATCCATGTTTTCGTACGTATCAGAACTTCATTCCTTTTTATGGCTGAATAATATTCCATTGTGTGCATACACCCCATTTTGTTTACCCATTCATCTGTTGATGGACATTTAGGTTGTTTGCACCTTTTGGCTAGTGTGAATAATGCTGCTTTGAACCGTGGTTTACAAATATATGTTTCAGTCCTTATTTTCAAATCTTTGGGAATATATCTAAAAGTGGGATTTCTGGGTCACATGGTAATTCTATGTTTAATTTTTTGAGGAACTGCCACACTGTTTTCACAGCAACTGCAGTATTTTACATTCCTACCAACAATGTACAGGGGTTCCAATTTGTATCCTTGTCAACACTTACTGGTTTCCATTTTTTAAATTATAGTCATCCTAGTGAGTCTGAAGTGTTATCTCATTGTACTTTTTTTTCTTGCTTTTTTTAATAACTCATTTTTATTGAGATATATTCACATACCATACCATCCATGGTGTACAGTCAACTGTTCACAGTACCATCATATAGTTGTACATTCATCACCCCAATCTATTTTTGAACATTTTCCTTACACCAGAAAAGATCAGAATAAGAATAAAAAATAAAACTGTAAAAGAACATCCAAATCATCCCTATTCTTCCATCCCACCCTATTCTTCGTTTAGTTTTTGTCCCCATTTTTCTACTCATCCATCCATACACTGAAGTGGCATCTTGTACTTTTGATTTGCGTTTCTCTAATGGCTAATGATACTGGACGTCTCTTCTTGTACTTGTTGATCATTTGTATTTCCACAAATGTTTACGTAAGGATTTTCCTCAGTTTCTAACTGGGTTGTTTGTCTTTTTGTTGTTGAGTTGATGGGGTAATTTATTCTGGATATGTACTAAACCCTTATCAAATCTATGATTTGCAACTTTTTCCTCCCATTCTATAGGTTGTCTTTTCACTTTCATGATAATATCCTTTGATGCACAAGAGTTTTTAATTTTGACAAAATCCATTTTATCCATTTGGTTCTTTCATTGCTCACGCTTTTGGTGTCACATCTAAGAAATCACTGTCAAATCCAAGGGCATGAGGTTTGCCCATTTTCTTCTAAATGTTTTATGATTTAAGCTGTTTTGCTTAGGTTCTTGATCGGTTTGGAGTACCTTTGGTATGAAGTGTGAGATACCTATTTTTGTCTGTCTGACACATGTTTAAAGGGTGATAATCCCCAGGGTTAATGAGGGGTTAGGAAGCACACCCCCTCGTTAGTGAGAGCCTCAACTAGTTGAGCCTTAAGACAGGTCCTCAGTAGCCATAGGATTTTAAATGATTATGCCCAGAAATTTCACTTTTAAGAATCTTTCCTAGAGGTACACTGACCACACACACACACACACACACACACACACACACACATACGCTCACACAATCTTTTGTTCATAATGGAAAAAGAAAATGTGAACCACCTCAACATCCACTGGTGGACAGTGGCTGAATAAGCTACAGTGTATCAGACCTTGGAATACGAGACATAACCAGGTGTGCCGGTTGGGATGTACTAGGTTCCCCCGAACGCCACTATTTTTAGTGCAGTCTTGTGGGGGCAGACGTGATTAGGTTGGAATCCTTTGATTAGTGTTTCCATGGAGATGTGACTCAATGACCTGTGGGTGAAACGTTTGATTAAATTATTTCCATGGAGATATGGGCCCCGCTCATTCAGGGTGGGTCTTGATTTAATCACTGGAGTCCTATAAAAGAGCTCACAGACCGAAGGAGCTCAGAGCAGCTGCAACTAAGAGAGACATTTTGGAGACAGCCATTGAATGTAGACTTTTGCTAGTCCAGAGTTTGCTCCAGAGAAGATAAGAGAGGACAAAATGCCCCAAGAGCAACATTTTGAAGAATGCACAGGAGCTGGTGCCTTCCCGGCTAACAGAGGTTTTCTGGATGCCACTGGCCTTCTCCGGTGAAGGCTTATGCATATTGATACCTTAATGTGGACATTTCCATGGCCTTCAGACTGTAAATGTGAAACCGAATAAACCCCCTTTATAAAAGCCAATCTATTTCTGGTATTTTGCATATCAGCAGCATTAGCAAACCAAAACCCCGGGGTAAAGAATGAGATTGATTTATACAGCCTCTTGCTTAAAGGTGGTTGTGATGTAGTAAGTGAAAAAAGCAGAATGATAACCTCAATAATGTATTATAGAAAGATTCCACTAATTACAGAGCAAAAAGCACAAAGCTGTTGAGCTGCACTTTCCTCCAGAGAGGGGCCTGGGGCCCGTGGGGACTTGGGGAAGGCTACATTGTCCTCTGCTCACTTCCATGTGTAAATCTCCAAGAAGTTTTTATTGTTCTTATAATAGAAAGCCTCTTCAAACAAAACACAAAATATACTGAAACAAAAAGGCTCCTAGAATTTTACCAATGCAATTTGCTCTGTTTTGCTACAAATGGTTATCTGCACATAGCCTTCCTTTTCAGGACAAGATTCTCCAGAAAGGCATCTCCAGCGAAGAACCACTGCACAGAGACCTGCGGCCCCTTCCCTGGAGCCTTACTTCCCTCTCCTTTCATGTCCATAAGGCAATTCCATTGTCTTGAGAAAAGAAACCATTTGTCAACCCCAGGCATGCTTCACGCTAACCTCCCAAACAGAAATGAGGTGTGGTCAGACGAGGCTTCACCTGCTTGCTTGTGCCTCAGACCCTAGCAAAGTCGGATCACTCCTCTGTTCCTGTTCTTGGCAGGGCGTGCGCCTTGGATTGGGGGTTCGTCTCTGCCCGGCTGTCGTCTTGGCCCCCCTCAGTGCCCTCTGCCAAGCCCCAGCAGGGGCTGCTTCCCTGAACCAGGGCCCAGGGGGCTGCCCCGAGGGCCGAAATCTCACACTCGTTCACTCCTGAGCTACCTGCCTGGCCCTGCGCTGTGCTAGATCTGAGACACTGAGCCCAGGAGGATGTTCTGGTCGCCGCTTAGCATGAGACACGGGCTGAAGACACATGGTTGCCATGCCATGCCCACAGGAGCAGCCTGCTTCTGCAGGCCGGGACCCGCTGGCTCGACCTGAGGCCCGAGAGACTTCCCAAGCGTTGGCACAGGGAACGGTGACTTAGGAAAAGAGTGGTGACGGCACCTCTGGATTAGCAGCCATGTTGCAAGGCTCACGAGCACTGGCCATAAAGCAGCCACACTGGTGTCTGTGCCCCCTGCCAGAGGTCCCAAGTGCCTGTGCTGTTCATAGGAGCCACTCAACCTTCCCAGGAGGGTCACCCCAGGAGGGGTCTGGGGGCGTCTGCAGGCCCTGCTTGGCCCTTAGCCTCGGGGTTTTCCGGAGCAACGGCAACCCCCAGGCAGGTGAGGGCGGGGTCCTGATGGCCAGCCACAGCCCCTGCACCTGCGCGCACAGCACCAGCTGCGTTCCCTGGGAGGACAGTGCCCCCTCCTGCCTTTGTCCTGCCAGCTAGGGGTGTGCCCGGCACCCCTACCTGTGCCCGGGCAGCTAACTGTGGTGGCTTTGCGGTTCCGGTCCCTCACGCAGTCCACCCTCCTCGCCGCACCCACCGGCCAGCCGGAGGGTCAGGGTGGGGTGTGGCTGCTGTGTCCTCCCCTGGCCTCGGTGCCAGTCCCGTCCAGCAGCCTTGTGCACTCACGCATACACGTGGGCCTGGGGTGGGGGCAGCACACAGCTAAAGATGGGGGGTGCTTTTCAGTTCCTGCCAGCATCACCCACCTGTGAGGCCACAGACTGGCAGAGCACCCTGAGGCCTCTGAGGCCCAGCGCAGTAAGCAGGATGTGCACACGTGTGCAGGTGTGCACGTACACGTGTGTGCGTGCGAGTGTGTCTGTGGGGGTGGGCGTGTGGGTGTGTACTGTGAGGCAGAGAACTGCCTGTAATGCACTCTGCCCTGTCTCCTATTCCTGCGCACACCAGTCCCCAGCTGCAGAGCCGGGCAGTGACACCCGTCCCCGCCCGTCTCGCCACCTCACCGTCTCCCTGCGCCCACGCGCCTGCCTGGGGAGATGAGCCTGGGGCAGGCAGAACAGGCAGGCCTGGCGCTTGTGGGCAGCAGCAAGCCTGGGTCCCAGGGCCCACCTTGAGCCCAGAGCCTCCGCTTCTTCCCCGTTAAAACCGAGGGCTTTGAATCTCCTGCGGCAGTAGCTCTTCCCCCTGTGTGGGACTGAGCTAAAGGCATGTGGGAAACGGGGGGCAGGCGGGGAACGGGGCCCACCCCAGGTGTGGGGTAGAATTCCGCCACTGCCCCGGTGGGACACAGTGAAGGTGTGCTGTCTAAATTCGTTCCAAAGGCCAAGCCTTGGGGAGGGGGCTGGAGCTTTCTCACACACGTGTCACTTCTGCCTGCTATTCTTGTGCCGAAAGTAGCTGGGGCAGCGTGAGTCCCCCCAAAAGACGGCTTTACCTTTTCTGGAGCGATTTCCTTGGGAGGGCAGTGCCTGTGTGAGGCTCACCTGCCCAGGTGAGGGCTGGGGTGCCATGTGGCAGGGCCAGCTAGGTGAGGGGCAGCCCGGGGCTTGCCTCCCCCCCGAGAGGTCCAGGAGACCCTGCCCGGCGTGGACACTCGCTGGGGCGGCTCCTGGCGGCTCCGGACCCGCACGGGGTCTCCCGCGGCCCCTCACAGGGCTCCTGCAAGCCGACCCGGGACCTGCCCCCGAGGCTCTTCTCACTGCGAAACCACCGCACCCGGCTGGTGAACCCCAGAGGTGGGGCAGAAGGAGCGCCAGGTCTCGGGGCGTCGGTTGGCATGGCCTCTGCGAGCGGGCCCGGAGCAGGGTCGCGGGTGGCGCGGCGCCCAGCCCCAGCCGCAGCCTCGCTGTGGACCTGCCCCAGGCACACGCTGCCTCTGCGCCCCCCCCACGGGGTCCGGGGGGGCCCAGCGCTGCCGTCGGCTGCGCCACCTGCCCCGCGCTCGGCGGCGCGTGCACACTCCGGGGGGCGTCCGATCCGACGGGCACCCAGGGGGCTGGTGGGCGCTGCTGATGGGCACTGGGGGTGGGTGCCAGGGGGATGGATGGGACCTCGGGGGGCGAGCTCTCCAGGGTGGGTTCTCCGGGGACTGGTGGGGGCTGGGGGCGCTGCTGGGTGGGCGCTCGGGCGATGGATGAGACTTGGGGGGATGGATGGGCTCTGGGGGGCGGGCGCTCTGGGGCGGTGCCCGGGGGCGTGGCTGACCTGCGTCCGTCCTCTCCCCGCAGCGGAGCTGGAGTTCGCCCAGATCGTGGTGGTCGTGGTGGTCGTGGCGGTGATGGCGGTGGTGGTCGTCTGCCTGCTGAGCCACTACAAGGCGACCGCGCGGTCCTTCATCCACCGCCCGAGCCCCAGCAGGAGGCGGGACGGGGCACTGCAGCCGGTGAGTCCGGGCCCGCGCGTGCTCGCGGCCACGGGCGCTGTCTCGGGCCCAGAGGCGGGGTGAGGCCCCCGCGCGGGCTCAGCGGCTTCGTGGGGCCGCCTGCCCGCCCCGGAGCCCAGGACACAGCTGGGTGCCCCTATGCGGCCAGCGCCACTGGGCGTCTGTCGGTGGGTGCTGAGCTCCCCTGCTCTTGCCCTCCTGGCAGATGGGACCTACCAGGCAGCCCGCGGGGGTTCTCAGCCGACACCCTGGGAGGCCCTGGTGTTGCCCCGAGGCCTGTGGCGGTTCCGCGGGGACAAGCGCCCCGGCCCAGGGGTGTACACGAAGGGTGCAGTAGCCCCCGTGGTCCTGCTAGAAGAGGCGGGGAGAACCTGCGTGGGCCCCTCCTGGGGTGGAAAACAGGGGTGCAGGTGCTCAAAGGAGCCCACGGGAGGCCTGGAGCTGTCACTTGCCCCCAGTCAGCCCCCTTTCCCGTGCTCAGGGAGGCGGCTCTGCTCCCACCAGGGAGACCAAGGGCCCCCTGTTCCCTGGCGCTTTTACTGTCTATGATGATGATTCAGGCAAGTAGAGTCTGGGCTTCATGGTGGGCAGAGGGGCAGCTCGCTCAGGGCTTGGCCTCTGGGGTGCTGAGCGGTGGGTGCCCACACTGGGCAGGTGCAGCGCTCACAGACAGGTGAGGACCCTGCTGCTGCCCTGGTTTAGGGGGGCAGTGTGGTGTGTGGGGGAGGGCTGGGGAGGTGGGGTGAGGGAGTGGGGAGATGGAGAGGGGAGGGGAGGGTGGGAGATGCAGGGCTGGGGGTGTCAGGTACAGCCGCCCATAGGCACCGTGGAGGGGCAGCTGGCTGGGGCCTGGTGGTCCCCTCCAGGATGGCGCGGCCCGGCCTCCTTGGGGGCAGCCAGGTTGCAGCCGCACGTGCTCATTTGCCCTCGGGCTGGTGCTGCTCTGGGACAGGCCCCAGGAGTGGGGGGCAGCAGGGGTGAGGTGGCAGGGAGGAGGCACTGTTCTCGGGGTGCACTGTGCAGGAAGCAGACTCAGCCTGGAGAAAGGCCGTCCCCCTGTTCCCCCACGTCCTCCGTCACCCTTCCTTTGCTCTCCGACCCCGCCAGGCCTCGTCCTGTTTCGGAGTGGGCCCCTCACCCCCAGAGGTGCCAGGCCCAAGGGGGCAGCAGTGCGCAGCCCCTGCAGTGGCTCCCCCACCATGGGGTAGGTGGCTGTCCTACCAAAATTCTGAACATAAAGCTCACAGGCTCCCTGACTTTAAAGAAAGTTGGGGTGAAAGTCTCCAAGCAGCTACACTTTCACAGCGACCAGGATCAGCCACGGCAGCTTTGCCCGAGCTTCGGTGCCAGGACTGCGTGGGAGGGTGTCCTGGCCGAAACCACCCCACCATCGCCACCATCGCTGCAGGCCAGCCTCAGGCTGCCGCGGGCACCTGACTCGCTGTGTTCCAGGAGCACGAGGACACAGGCCCCCTTCCACTCTGTGCTGCTCCTGGACCCCACCCCAGGCCCACACTCCGCCCTCCCCACCCTCTTTACCACTGCCCACCCCACCTCTGCCCATCTCTGAGTTCTCTTCAGACTTGCCTTGACCCCCCTTGCTTGGTGGGGTGACATGCTCCCCTGCTCCCCAGTACGTACCTAGCCTGCCCTGGCTCGTTATCTCATAGCTCTCTGCCTGGGGGTCTGTCCCTAGGCTGTGGACCCCTGATGCCAGCTGAGGGCCTGGCCCTCCATCAGCAGCTGGCCAGGGTGGCTGGGGGCTGGCACTTGATCTCCCCCAGGGAAGGGGTTCGGCAAGAAGACCACTTTAAAGAGGCAGCAGCGGAAGCGTAAACGTGCTGATACTTGGCACAGCTTTGCGGTGATCTGGGAGGGGTCCTACAAAGCCCCTCTCCAGGGACACAGTGGTGACCGTGTCTGCAGCCTGCACCACGGCTGCTGGCTGAGGGGAGGCCGTGGCCACAGGCACTGCCTTTCTGGAGCTCGGGAAGGAAATTCAGCAGCTCTTAGAGGTTTCCTCAGGGCTGCACCCTGCATGGCAAGTGGAGACAATCGATAACTAGTGAATCGTATCCATGCAAGTCTTTATCTCTGTCTGCACCTGATTTTGTTAATAGATGCTGGAAAGTTTCCCCAGAGAGCTTGGTTCTAGGCTGGGCAAGGGCTGCAGAGTCTGGATGGCACACGGTATAATGTTTAGGTTTTCAGGCCTTTACTGCTGCACTGTTTTTTGTCTTCTGAGTGACCCTGACCTGGGTGCTGTCACTTCTCAAGGCGTGGGTTTTCCTCCTCAGTAAAAAAAGGAATATAGGTATTGCACAGCTTAGCAAGAGGCTGTGTCTGATGTTTCATAAAACTCAAAGTGCACTTTGAACACTATTGAGAGAGACAGTTCGGTCCTATAGTTCAAAAGGGGGAAGAAGAAGGAAGAGGAAGCAAACGTCTTTCTCCCCTGGGCACAAACACAAACCCAGGTCACGCTGTGACGGAGGCCACATCACCCTCAGCCCAGCTCCCTGCTCCTCACTCCCCTGGGAGCCCCACCGCAGCCTTTCTCGGCACCCAGGAACATCCCCACAGGCTCCATGCCTTATAATTAATTACCTGTTTCATTTCCCTAGCTCCTTTTAAGAAACGCCACTTTCCTTAAGACAGTGTTAGGAGAACAATCTGATTAATGTTTATTAGGGGTTCTCAGCCAGGGCTGGTCTTACCCCCAGGGAACACTTGACAGCATCTGGAGAAGCTTTGGGTTGTCACACCTGGTGGGGGGGGCAGTCAACTACAAGGATGCTTCTGACAACATACAATGTGCACAAACCATCCCCCCCCAAAAAAAAAATTACCTTGCCCAAAATGCCAATGGTACCCTTGCCAGGAATGATTCTCTGTGGGACGACCATTGCTTGTTAACATAAATGGGTCTCAGAGGGAAGAGCAGACCACCCAGCAGGACGGGGGAGGAGTGGGGGGTCCGCAGGGACCTCGCAAGGTCAGAGGGACCTGGACCGCTTCCCTCGGTGAGCTCCACGCCCCCCCATTCATGCAGCGATTCACCCAACACCCACCATGAGCCAGGCACCTGCCAGCCCTTGTCCCCTGCCCCCACCGGCCTTGGCTGCACCCACCCCTGGGCTCAGGAATTTTCTAGATCTTTGGGGGAGTCTCAGGTGGCCATTTATGGGTACGTGAGCTATAGGAGGCATCTGGATGGGGTGAGAAGATCTGTGTCTTCTCCAGTCTGGCAGTGGCGGCCCTTTCGGGCTGCCCTCCGTCAGGGCCTGTAGGACGCTGCCCCTCGGCCCCAGGAGCTGGGCACTGCCACATGGCCACAGCACTGTGGGAAATACTGTCCCTATCCTGACAAGGCCTCCCCATGTGCCATGAGGACGGATAAAATGGTGTCCTAAGGTCTCCTCTGCTCTGAGGAAAGGTGGCATTGTACGTGTGGCTCCTGTCTGCATGGTTTTATTTTGATGAGCAGAGCACTCCAGGGCTTTTTGTCCCCCAGCGGCCTTGCCTTCGCAGGGAACCTGAGCCATGGGGGGGGTCTGGCATCTTGGGGAGTGCCCATGTGGCATGGTGGCCCCCCTAGGTTTGCCGTTCAGCCTGTGCAGTTCTGTGACACTGCTCTCCTGGTCCTGTTGGCCATGGTGGCCTTCATTAGCAAATTAGTGAAGGAAGGTTTTAGTTCTGACCAGTGCAAAGCAGTCTTTATTAATTTATGGCTTATCTGGCTTGACTCTGTTGGTTAAATTTACTTTTATGTATTTCTGCTGGGAAGATGTGATAGTTAAGGTGGCAAACTAATATTAGGGAGACATCAGAATAATAGTTGGGTTTTATTGTAGAGAGGGAGTAGAGAGGGAGACTGAAAATATAGATGCTCTCATTTGGTTGAGAAAATTCTGCTACCCCTGTGTGAGCTCACCTGCTCGATACCAATGGAGCTTTCTGCTTCCACCAGGAAGCTTAATAAAATAAATCCCGAATATTCTTGGTTCCCGGGAAGAGCCCTCTTACGAAAAGCAATGAGTGGAACCACGTGCCCTCCAGGTCCTGTTAGTTAGGGTTCTCTAGGGAAACTGAACCAACGAGAGATACCTGTAAATGTAAGGTATTTTAAAAGTATCTCACGCTCCTGCTGGGGTGCCCGCGTCCGGATTCCGCAGGGCAGGCAGCAGGCCGGCAACTCCGATGAAGGTGGTGGATGAACTCAGGAGGCGCTTCACCGGCAGCCGGGGGGAAGTGAAGGTTCTCACTCTCCTCCTTGAAAGTCCCCAGCTGACGGGGTTAGATGCGCTGGCTGCGTCCTCGTGGAAGACACGCCCTTCGCGGATGCCGCCTTCTGGCTCATTGACCTGCCCCCAGTGTCCCTGCGGCCACGGTTAGGCCAGTGCTCTCTGGACCACACACCTGGGCGCCTGCATCTGCAGAGCTGGCACGTGAACCAACCGTCACGGGTCCCTTGCAGGAGAACCAGACACGCTGGGGCCCAGGGACGGCCGTGCTGCTGCCCGTAAGCTCCCGTCCTGCCTCCCCTCCTCGGGCTGGTCCCTTCTCCCCCAGTGTGGTCCTGCTGGCCGTGGGAGGGCTGTGGTGCGGTTCGCATTCCCCGGGTCTGGCCCACCGACTCGACGTGCATTCTGCTGCCCCCCGCTCCCGGGTGCCCTGAGACACTCTCCAGAAGGGCCCTGAATGGTGGAAGCAGCTGTTTCTGCATGAGAATGAAAAACACAGCAGCCAGGCTTAAATTAAATCCCAAGAAAGGTAAATGCTCAAATAGTGGCAAGCAGCAGTGGGTAGCTTTGCAATATAAATCCTTGCACGTTCTTTCTGAGGGACTCTGGGTTTTGTGGAACCTGATTTATTTGGTTCCAGAGCTTTGCAACAGTCTAGATTTCTCTTCATTATCTGAGAATGCCAAGTAATCGGAAAACCATGAAGGGGCCTAAATATTCCAAACACAGCCCCTGAGAGAGGTCTGTGCAAGTCGCTGGAGTCTTTCTTGCCAGAGCTAGGGGCAGCCAGAGCATCCGCCATGTCCGGCAACCAGGTGGCCGGGCCGGGCCAGCCTTGGTTTCCTTCTGAGCATGCACAGCCCAGGGTCTGCGGCCAAGGGGCCTGAGCAGGGAGAAGTGGTCAGCCGCAACCTGGGTACAGGAGAGGGGCAGAGACCTTTTACTTAGTAAGAGCCACGTCAGTCTGTCGATTTCCCGCTTTTGACTTAAAAATGCAGTTTCAAGTAAAAAGTTGATCTAAGAAGTCACATCAGGCATGTCTGTGTTGCCAGCTGCTTCAGAGACTAAATCACTTGTGGAACTACAGACAGAAGCCTGGCCCTCCCCCTGGGGATGATTCTTCAGCAGCCCACCCCCACCAGTCCCGCTGGGGAGGGGGCTCAGGCAGAATGCTGGGGGGCCAGCTGGCCATTTTCCTCAGCTGCGATGACTGAATGACCTGCAGTCACAGCCTCCTCATGCAAAAACATGTTCCTTCCACCCACAGCCACAAAACAGGGGTCCACAACAAAAGACCCTCCAGTGGGGGTGCAAGCTTACACCTGGGACATGGCTGCTGGCTTCAGTTTGTCACGCAGAGTACTTTGACAAAACCAGACCCAACGTTTAAAAATTGGGACATTGCACATAGAAATGAGAAGTGACGGCTTCTCTCGGAAAGTCGGACTGTCGGGTGGCCCCAGGCCAGTGTCCCTGTGTGGCGCCCAGGCCTGGCCCCCTGGCACGGAGTGGCACGGTTGTGGTGGCTGTCATTCAGAGACTTCAGTCTTCGATCTCATGCCCTGACCAAAAGGGTGAAAACGAAGACCCACAGAGTGGCCCCTGCTACTCACGGCCTGGCCCCTCTCACCTGTGTTCTCCCACCTGGCAAGGAGTGGCCACAGTCGGCAGTTCCGGGTGCTGGACCCGGTGGGGGCGACAGCCCAGGACAGCCCAGGACATGGCGCCCAACCAGCCCTTCGGGTGCTGCTCGGGGTGGGGGCATCAGCACTATGGGTCTGAGCAGGAGGTCAGAAGGGGCCTCCCCTAGAGGTCACTGAGGGTGGGAGTGGGCGCTTCTGAAGCCAGCTGGGCAGGGGCACCCGTGGTGACAGATGCTGGGCCCACTGCACTGCTTCAGACTTAGAGTCTCCACAGCGGAGTCATGGGGTGTGGTGTGTTAAAAAACCCCGTGGGAGAGTGAGAGCGCACTGGTCTGTTCCATCCCTAGCTCTCTGGCGGAGGAGCTGGATCCGTTTGTACCCACCTTCTCTCGTCTCTGCTACTTCAGCCGGCATTTGGACAGGAGCTGTTTTCAATGCGGTTAGAAAAAAAATGAATCACGCACCTTAGGGACGCAGTGGTGACTGGCAGGCCCCGACACCCAGACGACAGAGAGCCGAGTCGCGGGGGTGAGGATGGAGGGGGCTGGGCAGCGTCCCCTTGGGCGAGGCGTGTCCCTGCTTCAGCAGCGTGCCAGGAGTGTCTGTTGTCGCGTGTGCCCAACAAGACCCCATGTGGCGTGAGCTGCCCTGAGGGTGCCACAGGGCAGGTGTGACCGCTGCAGCCTCCGCCCTTCTCTCGGAGCCAACACGGGCTTTCGTGCCATCCAGCTGCTGGCCTGGCCGTGGAAAGGTTTTACCCACCAAGGATTGGTGTCTAATCGAAGCACTTAGAGGGCAGGTCATTCTAATGTAGCTTCAAGGTGAGGTCCCCCTTCAAGTAAGAAAATCCGAGGCCAAGTTGCCGGGCTGAAATCGGAGCCGGGGCTCCGACTGTGGTTACCACTCATTCTCATCTGAACAAAGCCGAGACCCTTTTACAGGCACAGCGTGAGCCGCTGTAAGTCCTTCCGCAGCCGCGGCTGTGGCCCCCAGAGCACCTAGAGGGAAGGACCTGCAGACCGTGCAGACTTTTTTTTAAATTTCTCAAGGGAAATCTTTTATTATTATTTTTTTCTCAGTCATGGCAAGCTTTCCTTTTTCCTGTTTGTTCTCTTCATTTTTTGGTATTACCAGTCACAGCCCACTCGTGACTGACGTGGGAGATGACATTAAATGCTGCAGCGTTGGGGCGAAGCTGAGTGGGACTCAGCCCACAGCCACTGTACAGAAAGGCCGGGAGGCTCCGCAGCGAGCGGTGGCCACCTCAGGAGGAGCAGGACGGGAGCAGCCAGCGGGCAGACGCCATCTGCGCTGTTAGCATCTTGTAGTTGAATGTATGCGCATTTTACCATCCTCAGCTCACCATGAACTGACGCTCAGGCCTTCCCATGAGGTTTTGAGCATGGGTGGACTCCCAGAGTAACTCCTATGAAACCATGGTTTGTATTGTGGCAAAAAATATGCAAAAATCAGATTTAAAAAAAAAAACTTACGATAAATTTATAAACAGACTTTGAGTAACCTCTTAAATATTTATGGCAAATGGTAAAGGTCATTTGTTTGTTTTTACTTAGTCCTGGAAAATTGATGTGATCTGTCCTGAAAAACAAAAAATCCCCTCAATTTATTCTAAGTCTGGGTGGCCTTTGCTGGGGAGACTCCCCAGGGCCACACAGAGAGTCCCGGGAGGTGTCTGCGTTCTGGCTGAGAGCTCACCCGTGGGTGCACGTGTCTGCCGCACGGAGGTGT
>PVKY010006295.1:0-16168 GCA_004027775.1 Bradypus variegatus
CTTTTCTGCTCTGTCAGGTCCCCCCCCCCGCCAGGTCCCCTGCCTGCAGGTACAGAAATGTCTGTTCCATGGAGTTGGGCCTCCAAGACATACTTATCTTAATATGAGCAGAAGCAGAGGTGAACTATTGGCAGATGCAAATGACCTCTTAATCACAATGGGTTAGTAAAGGGCACGTGTTAAGCTACTGAACCCTGCCGAAGCCAAGGTCATTGCACTGCAGTTATAATTCCCCAAGCCTGAAGGGTAAAACACTGGATGGAAGAAAGAACTTCCCAGTGAAATGTAAGACACCCAGAATGTTCTACATTTTCCATTTCTTGAATAAACTTTCCCATCAACATCTGCAAAACTCATGTTGTTGTGCCTCCAGTGTTTCTCAATCCCTGGAGGGCTACGGTACCCTAGTTTTCTGATAGCATTGCTCTATTGGGAGATCCATACTATGATTTGTTCCAAAAACGGGGGAAAAAAAAAGGGAGTACAATTGAAAACAAAGATTTAGACCAATAGTAAGATGCCCTGAAGAAGCCATAAATAATAATTTGATGTCTTTAAAAATGGAGTATATGTGAATGGTTCTGGGACCTTATTTTAAGATTTGACTGAAACTGACCAGAAACCCCCACAAAAACAAAGTAATGATTTTCTAATGACAGTTCCACAACTTTCTTCTACAATGATGAAGGAGACTAAATTTTAGATCTCACAGATCACCCTTTAATTTGGCTATTACTGAAAAAAAAAAGGATGTTATTCTCTCTCTCAAACTAGCCCCAGATTTTAATAATTTGATGTTTCTCTTTGAGGTCCAAATATTTTAAGTTTTCATTTTTCAACTGTAAACTCAAACCCATAGAAAATGATGCAAATATTTCACAGAAGGATTTTATCTGGCATTTAGAAGACAATATCATGGTTTAGTTAACAGACAGATTAATCTGTCTGGATCTTTTCAAGTGATTTGGTAGAAATATAGGCTTTGCACATGTGGCTCTAAACCTATGTATGAAATACAATTGGTAAAGCCTTTACAGATTAGCCTGAAAAGCAAAACCTTATGAGAATATGAAGCTGTACCTTAATTATGGTTTTTGTTTATTTTTAATAAATGAGTAGCTTTTTTCTTGGCATGATAAAAATGTTGAATTCTAAGTACACTCGTACCAAATGGGTTAGCCATTGGACAAGCCGAAGCTATGGCTTTAAATATAACTCGGTATTTGACTTCAACATAATAATTAGCATTGAATGCATTCTTTAGGTCACAGGTTTAGGTAGCTGAGTTTTTACAGTTTGAATAAGTTTCTATTTTTGAAGTGCCTTCAGAAAATAATTACTTTAAAGAAATGACCAAAGCATAGATTCAGATGAGAAAAAATCTTACTGATTATTATGAAAAGAAGCCCTGAGTTCCATCAAAGAGCATAATGACAATCAAATTTATGCATAGGAATAGGAAACACTAGGTTTATTGAATACAAAAGTTTTAAGAATTTTGTTTAGTTTCAAATACCTGTAAATCATTACTGAATCTAGCAATCAGATGTAGTTTGTAGTCTAAAGTCATGTAAGTCTTTGTCTTTCTTTTTCTTATAATATTATAGAAAACCCAGTTATTTTATTTTGTCTTTTCTCACAGATTCATCAACCTTTGGGTTTAAGTTGGTTACTACTGATCAGGGATTCTGAGAGTATTTTTCATTGAATTCAGGGGGCTGGATTTTAAACCATTATCATCTGCTACTGGGTGAAGCAAGCAACTTACTCTCAGAAATTTGCTATTTCAATGCTATGAGCGCATTGCTTCTCTAATACAATCTCAGGGCATGCCCAATTACCCTGTTATTTGTGATGTTTATAGATGTGGAATTGGTGAAATGAATTTCTGGGAGTTTGAAATGGCTTTGTATATTGATGTATTCATCTTTGGGTTTACTCTTCTGCCCTTCTTATGCTTGACTTTTAGGATTAGAAATTAGCAGGAACGTAAAGAGCAAGTGTCAAGCATTATCTTGTTCTCTGGTTGGCTGACCTTTTTCCTTTGTTTTAAAATGTCCAAATAGGCTCTTGAAGCACTCATCAGAAAGAATCAGAGATGGAGGGGGCAAGGTCTTTGTGGAGACTGTAGAGCAGCAAGATGGGCATGATGGCTGGCAACAGCACTGATGTGCAGAGCCCATGCCCAGGCTGGCATTACCTGTTAAGTGAGCGGCAGGTCACTGCTGCCCAGTGGGGTGGCACTGGCTCTCCTGCCATAGCCGGGAGCAGCTGCCCAGGGGGAGCTCCTTGGCCATTGCTTGTGGGTCCTCTGACAATACGGTTGGCCATTGCACCCCAAGATTTTGGCAGCCATGTGTCTACTTTCCCCTTTCTACTTTTTGGCCTAGGACACCTCTAAGTGCCCCTGGTACAGCCAAAGGTGCACTTGCCCTTGAAGAGCTTGGAAAGCATGCAGCCGTGAGGGTGCATTCAGTGCTCTGTGGAAAGGAAATATAAAAATGGTAAGACTAAGTTGAGGTCGTCCCTTGCAATTCTCAAAGCCCTTTAATACCTTCCTCAGTGTTCCAGTTACAGTCCATAGTGCCACTAAGTTTATGTTTATTTTGTGATGCCTGAAACATAGACAGTTTGGGGAGCTTTCTTTAAGAAAACTAATTTAAAAAATAGATTCAAAATTGGTAAGGAAGTGATTAATTCTTTGAATGAGAATCCACAATAAATTACAAATTTTAAAAAGCCAGCAAACACTGCAAAATTATAAAATCCAAAAAATCACTTTGAATTTTTAAGAATCACTGCCCAAAACACATCTCTGTATATATTATACAGTTGTGTGGTTCTTTTGTTTGTTTGTTTGTTTGTTTTTTCACATTTTTGGCTGGATATTTTTTTTAATCACTTTTTCATTTGACCCAAGTTTTATAATATTTTCTGCAGAGAACAGAAAGATAATTCATTCTTTCCTCCAGCATGATAAATCCTTTCTTAACAAAACTGTACATTCAAAAATTAAATTAAAAATAAATTAACATTCTTGCTAGTTTAGAAAAGTTTTTTCAGCTTCACAATCATTATTAATATGTCATGGATGTGTTTTAAACCTGTGGTCACATTTAGAAAATGTTTTGACACACGGAAGATTTTTTGAGGTTTTTCCCAAATATACTTGTATCTCATATTTCTGATGTAGGTTCATGTCCTCCAAGCACAGAATTTCTGATAAATTGTCTTACGTGCAATTCTCATTGAAAAAAGAAAAAAAAATACATGGTAAGGTTGTTTATAGACCACATTTTCAGGAGCTTCCATTTTGATTAGACATCAGGAAAGTCCAATATTCCTGTCTGAATTTTACACAACCCATGCTTGGATTTTTACACAACCCATGCATTCATTCTGGATCTGTACATTTTAGCATTGTTTTTCTTCCAGTGCCCACACACTTCAGGTCCAGACAGTGGACCCCACTTTCACCTTCCGTGGGACCTCAGGCCCAGCCCTCGGGGTCAAGAGTCAGCACAGCCTGGTGGGAACATTCCTGTAGCCCAGTCGCACCCATGGGTAGTAACAATAATCTAACAATTTATTAAGTGATTGCAAACTATGTGACTATATCCAACTGAAACCAAGCTGCACTTCACTGTACCAGTTGTCTATTGCTACGCAATCAAATAGAGTGGCTTCAAACAGCAAACTTTTCTGTCTCGCGGTTCCATGGCTCTGAGTCTAGCAGGCTCAGTGGAGACGGCCAGTCTCAGCTCCACATGGCCTCAGCTGGGTGGCTTGTCAGGGGCTGGAAGACAAACGATGGCCTCCAGCCCATGCCCGGGCCTTTGCTGCTGGCTCCCAGCTGGGCCGCAGGGGAGTCCTCCACGTGGGTTCTCTCTCCCTAGGTGTGTCAGTCATTATAAGATGACTTCCGTCTCCCCAGGGCAGCCTGGAACTCTTTATATGGTGGCTGGGTTCTGAGACTGAAAGTGGAAGTTACCAGGCTTCATAGAGCCACGACTTTAAGACTTTACTTCTGTAGCATTCTATTGTTGAAAGCAAGTCTCAACACCAGGCTGATTCAAGGAGTGGGAAATTTACTCCACTCCTCAATGGACGGAGCAAAGGGATAGGACAGAGGAGGAGGGTTTATTGGGAGCCATGTTTAGCAATCCACCACAACCCACTACTCAGTTGCTTTCTAGTTAGGTCCCAGAGCCAGAGCTGTCTGTAACCACTGTGAAGCCCCGTGACCTCGGGAGTGGTGTGACCCAGACTAAGCCGGACTGAAAGAAGATGGTGGTTTTTACCAACCACAGTAAATACCTCTTCATTTGGGAAAGTTTAAAAAATATATGGCCAGTTATATACATTTCAGGGCCCAGACCAAAGCCTTGGAGATGTGCTGTGCAAATGAGGAGGTCAGAGGTTTGGGCATCGAGAGCACCCAAGTTTCCTGGTCCCCACACACTAGTATCTGTCCTCTTGTTCATGCTAGAATCATCTGATTGTCTGTGTCTTCTACCCCACAGGTAATTAATCTGCAATGCTGTTGACTCATCCTTAAACCAACTGTTCTGGTTTGCTAATGCTGCTGGAATGCAAAACACCAGAGATGGATTGGCTTTTATAAAGGGGGTTTATTTGGTTACACAGTTACAGTCTTAAAGACATAAAGTGTGCAAGGTAATGCATCAGTGATCGGGTACCTTCACTGGAGGATGGCCAATGGTATCTGGAAAACCTCTGTTATCTGGGAAGGCATGTGGCTGGTGTCTGCTCTGGAGTCTGGTTTCAAAATGGCTTTCTCCTGGGACTTTCCTCTCCAGGCTTCAGCTCCTCAAAAATGTCATTCTCATTTGCTCTTGTGGCGTTTGTCCTCTCAGCTTCTCTGGAGCAAAAGTCTGCTTTCAATGGCCATCTTCAAACTGTCTCTCATCTGCAGCTCCTCTCTCAGCTTCCGTGCATTCTTCAAAGTGTCCCTCTTGGCTCTATGGAGCTTGCTCCTTCTGTCTGATCTTACATAGTGCTCCAGAAATTTAATTCAGACCCACCCTGAATGGGTGGGCCAACACCGCCATGGAAATTATCCAATCAGAGTCATCAACCACAGTTGAGTGGGGCACATCTCTATGGAAACTCTCAGAGAATTACAATCTAATTAACACTGATACATCTGCCCACACAAGATTACATCAAAGTTAATGGCGTTTGGGGGATGCAATACATTCAAACTTGCACAACAATACACTCCAAATTCAATCATTTCTGAAGAGTTTTAAGACTAACACACTGGTCCAAGTCACTGTCCTCTTGTATTAGGACGGCTCCAGTAAACTCCTAAATGGCCTCCCTAATTTGAGTCTTGTCCCTTTTAGCTTATTTTGCCTACTGGTCAAAGTGAATCTTTTCACAGGAAAGTCAAATCATATGATCCATCTGCTTCTATTAAACGTAACTCTGACCCTAACCCTAACCCTAAAACATTTAAGCATCGTTTAAAGCTCTTACTCTACACGGATCTGTCCCTGGCTACCTCTCTGATGGTGTTGACCAGTTTTACCTCTCATTCTCTGCCTCTTACTCTGCTGCACCTTTATTTTTTCTGAATCCCAATGGAATAAAAGGCCTGAAGGGGAGAGCTTTTTGATCATGTGTCTTTTTTCATAACTAAGGTTTTACTGGCCCAGGTATAAGCAACACTTGTTAAATAAATGGATATCACATAATTGGATTCTAACCAATATATACTCTAATATAAACTCTATGAGATATGTATTACCAGCATCCCCTTTGAGAGACAAAGATCTGATAACTGAAATGGCCAAACAACCTAAGTTTAGGGCAGGTGGTTCCCAGGCACAAATCTGTGCTCTTTCCACCAACCACCTGTCACCAGCACATCATGATCTACCTCCATGAGAAATGAACTTGGCCCATACTTATTGCCTAATAGGGAGGATGAGCATATATAAGTCGACCTCCTTTCCAAATCCGTTTTGGATACCTTCTTTTGTGATCGGTGGCAACTGTTTACAAAGGCATTAGCAGTTTCCCTAGGCACTGGCCCCTGGGGGACCCTGACAGAGACTGCTGTTCTCTCTACCTCTGGGTGGGGTGTGGAGCCTGGAATCCTACACCATGCCCATTGCTATCCCTCCAGAATTGAAACCAACAAGACAATCTGAAAGTACCGTGGCAGTCAATTCTGTTTTCTTGGACAGGCCTCTCTCAGAAATCGGTAATGAGCAACATTTTATTCACTTCCAGAAAAGAAATCGCAAACCATGTTGTAGGAGCAGAGGGTCCCTTTCTTGTTGAATGCATATTGGGCACAGGACTGGGAGATGCACCCTCAGCCCCAAACAACCACCAGCGCCTCCCCTCCCCCACCACAAGAGGCTGGCCGGGGGTCCCCGGCTACCACAGGGCACACTGCTGCTCTTTGCGTTTGGTTGTGCATAGACCATTTAGGAATAGAGCTGGTGGGGAGAGGGCTGGGAGCAAGGACAGGGAAACGGGAACAAAGGAGAGGGAGCTTGAGGACCTCTACGCCAGAAGCATCCCAGTTGCAGACGGTGCTGATTAGGCTCACTGCCATTTTTCCCCCCTGTAGGATATGGGTGGCGAAGTTTCTCAGCTCTCCTGGGGAGTCCAGGCATAGATTAAAACAAGCCACCCCAGGCTTCAGGCAGGGGAAAGCAAAACAAGAACGAATTCATTTGCTTTGAAAAAGATACAGAAAGCAAATAAGTTGGTTTAATAAAGAACCAGTGAAAGCTTTAAAATATTTTCATGGCAATTTCTAACCATACGTCAGTTCTGTCCTCAAGATACACTTATATCATGAGTCAAATTGTCTCCAGAGATCTATTAGGTATGCCGACTAATTCATTAATAAGCTTTGAAAATTAGCTTATTCCATAATAAGTCCTTAAAAAATGAGCAGACAATATATTTTTTATGTAAGCAGTGCATGCTGTATGTATCTTATTTTCTTAGGGTATTGTCTTGATATAATGTCGGATGCCTGGGTAAGAAATATATATATATATATAAATATATATATATTTATATTTATATATTTATATATATATATTTCTCTTCTTTTTTATATTTCTTAAGCTAAAAACAGGATTTCTACTTTCATTAAAGATTTATTAAATTTAAAAATAAGGACATTGAATGTAAAAAAAAAGAAAAAAAAAGCCAGCCTTCTCTTTAGCCCTTCTCTACGAAAATAACATTAAAAAGGATGAAAACAAGGCAAATTTAATTTGGTTCCCTGGTTTCTCACTTCTTAGTCATACTCTTCTCTCTTCTATTAATTTTCACCAGAGTGAGATCAGATTTTCTCTTAACTCTCAAATTCCCTCACTTTTGTTGATTTAAGAGATACCCACAGGGGACATTTTTCAAAGTGGTGCACTAGGATTTAGCTGTGGGAGGCCCATTAATACACCACATAGAATTTTGCTCTCCATAATGACATTTAAGGAGAGCTATTTGTTTTCACTGTGTCCTTTGTGTAGGCCTGGAGGTTGCCATAGTAAACCCCCCCTGGCGAATGTGCTGTCAGAAATTTCTGGGTTACCGTGGTCGGGGGTAAGGTAATATCTCTCCAAAATGTTTCAGGCAAGAAATCCCGATGAAAGGGGGGTCTCTGGGGCCTGGTTTGTTCCCATTTCCTTCTCTGAGAAACAAAAGCCATGACTCTTAGTCTCTGCCGCCTCTACTCCAAAGAGCCTACATGTCAGAAGCCCCCCGAGGGCAAACTTTCTGATTCTTCCTCCAAATGGGTTTTTTGATGTTACTGGGTGACTTTTTTGTTTATGAATATTCCATTTCTTGACTGTCATCGCCAAAACTGATGTGAAGCTTAGTGCTTCAGCAGTGAAGAGCAAGGAAGGGCTTCGAGGTGACATGGTTCTGCATTTTGATCCCAATTTTGCTGCTGCTAATCAGCTGTGCAAATATGGGAAAGCAACTCAGCTTCTCTGAGCATCATTTTCCCTCCGTTGTAAAAATGGACTAATATTACATATTCTTGGACAGCTTTCATGAAAGTGAGATGAAGAGAGGATGCCCAATGCCCTTCTTAGCACAGATAAACATTAGCCTCTGATCTCTTTTTCAGTTTGCTGTCATTTTGGATTAAAAAAAAAAGAGATAGGTGCATTCTCTTTTCTTATAACAAATCTTTGGTAAATTCCTGTAAAACAAAGAAAACAAGAATCATGTTTGTTGCAGTAGATATGCAGCAAAGCAATTTCATTTGACCCTGCTCAATGTGTTCTGTCTGAATTCTATCAGGTACATCCAAATAATGTAACTTTCCATCGTGTCTGAATGTTCACATTATGTCTTGATGATTCATGCATTTGAAGGGAAATTGAATTAACTGAGGAGGGAAATAAAAAATTTAAGAATAAATTTAACAAGATCAATTCTTTTATAATTGGATCACTTGCTCTCAGCCTTGAGAAATAGTGTTTAAAAAGGTGTCTAGGTCTGTGACTATCATTTGTAAAGTGAAAGCCAAGTTTCTTGCCCAAAGGCATAAGTGACAATGGTGACTTTGAAGGGGTCTTTCATTCTAAAGAATCCCACAGCATCTTTATAGCGTGTTTTCCCTTAGCTTATTATTCTTGCCACTCTGCTGCTTGAAACCAAAAGCATGGGAAAGCATCATACACTCAACCCCTGGCCTTTACCTTGCTTTTATAAAAACTGGAATTCCTTTTATTCCCACAAAGCAGTGTAGTGTGCTATAGCTTTTTGGAGTTGGACAAACTCTGTGCTGCTACTTGTTAACTGTGCGATTTCACAAAAACCACTTGACAGTTTTCAGCCTCAGTTCCTGTATCTGTCCGCTGGGCATCACAGTTCATTCCTGACATGGATTTTGTAAAGCATAATGTGCTAACATTTACTGAAAAATGCCCAATGGGTTGGTGTGGGAGCTGGACTCTAAAGAGGGTGACCGGGGAACAATGCTTCCTGGAGCTGCCACCCAGTTGCACCCAGTCGGGACTGGCCATGTGACGTGCTGTGACACCACCAGCATATTAGAAGGTGGATGGGAGTTATGGGGCATTTAGGAAAGGTAAAGCCCAGCAGCAGAGCCACAAAGATATTTAGTGGACATGTTTATGGGACAAGAAGAAGACTGACTTCCAAGAGAAGACAAGGCATGCTGGGAAAAGAGAGAAGTAAGGTCACAGAGCGAGATACAGGAGAGCTGTCCCTGGGCCGGGTCTGGACCTGAATGTTAAGAAGGCCTGGAGGCAGCGGCCTCTGTGCCTTTTGGAGCCCCGAGATGCCCTCTAGGAAGTCTGGCTGCAGAGACCATGTGGAGGGGTGATGGGTGAGGTCAGGTGGAGAAGGGATGTCCTGGGGCACTTGGTGCACTGGGAGCGAGGCCCAGCTGCCCCAATCACTATCGCCGTGTCCCAGCCACTTCCACTGAGGTCCCAGATACATGAGCCCATCTGTCCTGGAGGCAGCTGCCTTGGAGAACCCAAGTGAAAGCAGCAAAGAAACAGGGAGCTGAGCATCAGTCCATCCACAGAACTGTGGGAAATAATAAAATCACGGTTTTAAGCTTTGCAATTGTTCCTTACATAGCAATAGGTAACTGAAATAGGTGTGCTTTGGATACCTGTCTTCCTTTCCTTTTCATTCCTTTTCTCCCCTACTCCACAGGACCCCCAAAGCCCCAGCCTCTTCTTTTCTCGCTTTGAGTCCCTCTCTATGGAGAGCTAGCTTACTCTCATGGCTTGGAGACTCCCATTTTGTCTTTGCATCTGGGTTGTTTTGCGACACCTCCATCAATTTAGAATATGCTTCTTTCCTTTAAACTCTGCACCATAATCACAAACGTCTTCTAATTGAGGTTTTTTAGTAACTACATAATTTTCAAGGCCCTCCACCTCCTTTTGGCATTCAGCAGTTGAAGCTTATTCCTCACTTCTCAGCTGGCTTTCTGTTCTCATAGTGTTTTCTTCTGCCAGTCTTCTCATCATGCCACAAAGAATAACTACTTTTGTGCATTTGCTGATGGTGTCACTTCTTAAAGTCATTCTGTGTTTCAAAATATTTACCATTCCTCCAGTTTTAACTTTGGTGCATTATCTTCTGTGATTTTTTTTTCCCCTAAAATTGTGTCTAAATTCCATCTTTGCATACCCTGCATTTAAAATTCATTGCATGGTGTGACAATCAGAGCAATTTGAACACTTAGTGTATACTTGATTACATTAAGGAGTTACTGTTAAATTTTTAGGTGTGAAATAGTATTGAGGTAGTGTTTCATAAAAGAGTCCTTATCTTTTAGGGATATGTGCAAAAATAGTTACAGAGATCATGTCTGGAAAAGTTCATTGCTTATAATTTGAATTACATTGATACTATCTATTATATTCACTATGTTAAGAAAATCATTCTTTGTATTTTGTATTTTAAAAACTTTGTATTTTAGCCATGAATAAGTTTGCTTTCAATGTATTTCTTTCCTTTCATTACATCAGAGAGCACAAGGTCCACTCAATCACAAAATGTTTTAAGAAAACAGAGACCTTGTTTCACTAAACTTGATTTACTTTAAAAATTACCTGAAACTGTACTTAGATGGGGATAGTTTTATTAGTCATGATTGTAGGTATATAATTATCTTTAGAACACGCATTACCAAAACAAATTTTTCCTATATTTATTTGTCCATTAAAAAGTTCCAAAATGATGTCATTTGGCCTTCTATATTGAAATCCAAATAAATTATGAAAAAAAACAGAAATAAATAAAAAATAAATCTGACAATTAAAGATCCCTACTGTATTAGTTTTCAAAATTCTTCTGGCAAAACCACATTGTTTTAACACAAAATGCTTTTATGCAGGGACTGTACAAGAGCCTAAAGCAGTAAATGCTTTCCTTTCATGAACTTTTGCATTGTTACTTAAAAAATACAGCAACATAGGTTTCGATGGTAACTAATCGAGACAACGACCACGTTTTCCTTACCATCTTCTTCCTCGATAGAATTTATTAGCTGTGAGTCACCCAATGTCTTCTACGTGTCGGGTTCCCTTGCAGGCACTTAGATTTCTCTCCTTTTATCCTCACAATTAAGCTGGGAAGTAAGAGCCACCGGACCCTTTCCCCATCACACAGGCTCTGGAGAGGGTCGGAGTTCTGGAAAGAGAAGACAATGCCCCTCACCACACACATTATTATGTAAAGCCTGAAAGCTGAAGCGTGGTTTTTGGTTTTTATTTCACCGAGCAGGCTGCCTTGTCGGGTGGCTGTTATTCAGGGGTTGCCATTCCCCTTGGCAGGGCGAGGGGAGAGTCGGAAGGTTTGGGGTGGGTGCCCGGCAGGACAGTGCGAGCGCAACCTTGCCGACTACCGGGCAGGGCCGAAGCCAGGTTCTCAGCAGCTGGGCTCAACAGTGTTGCTGACGGGGGCCGGCACCTGGCTGCGAGGCCGGAGAGCTGCGTGTGCGCGTGTGCGCTGGCCGGCCGGGGAGAAGGACAGACGCCCGAGCCGAAGACCACGCTGACGGGCTTCGTCTCATCACCCCTACTTTCTTGGGCATGAAGGTCTAGAAACCACAAAGGAGCGTGACTTCAGACTGTGCTTGGGTCTCCACTCTCACCTCACACTAGCTGCTTGAAAAGGGGGCGTCGTGCGATGTGAGCCCGCCCCGTGGGGTGAAGGGCGGGGCTTCCCAGGTGAGGGCGAGGTTTCCTGGGTGAGGGGCGGGGCTTCCCGGGTGAGGGGCGGGGTTTCCCACCGGCCGAGGTGGAAGTGAGGAGAAGAAAACACTCTCCGGGAGAATGATGGATGGGGGGATTGTGAAAATAGTAAGGAACTGAGTTGCTCCTAAAAGGTGTAACTCCTTTTGGAATATTTTTCTTAGAGCAGTATCTGACGCTTTTACTTTCCTTATCTCATAGGTTGAATTTTCATCTGGATTTTCTCAAGCCCTTCTGATACAAGTTTTGAGCCTTGGGTGGAAGCAGTTTGGAGAAAGCCTGAGATGGGTGCCTAATGACAGTTCCATCTAGAAGTGGCGGAAATAGCAGAGGCGGCAACAGCAGAAAGGCAAGAAGTTCTTGAGCTGTGCCAACTAACGTGGCAGCAGCCAGCCAGGTGTGGCTACCAGAAATAGGAAATGACACACGTGACCAGCGTGGTATTTCTACTGGACAGTGCTGTCTTGACTGAAAGTGGCAGGAAGTGACAGAGGGACAGCACAGGTGGCAGGAGACAACTGACAACCGAGGAGCAGATGGACGGCAGTACTAGCGGAAGACAGCCATAGACAGGTGGGGACGTCGGTCCTTGAGTTACATATATATGATTTTTCAATTTACAAGTCAGTAAGTGAAGCACAATGGAACATAGACTGTACTAACTCATCCAAGATCAAGTGAACATTTTCCCCCAGCCATTCTTCCTGGTATTTTCCATTTATTTTAATTCGGGAATGTCTCAATCAGTACTTGTGTGATCATCCCTCCCCTCCCCCTGATTATACAAGAAATAATAGAGTTCTCTTCAAGCCTGCGTGGTTGGGGGTGGGGGTGGGGTGGGGATAAAGCTTTTGTTTAGCTCCTTCAGTCAGAAGAGAAAATTAATTTTCTACATTCCACAAAGCCTAAGGAGGCCTTTCATAGCAAAGTTTACTACAGCCTGATGCAAATAATAGGTCACCTGCAGCTGACAGGTGTAGTTCCAGTGCCCTCCCTACAGCCCAAATCCCCTCATCTATGTTTATGCATCCTCTTTTGTATTTGAAAAACACAGAAAAAAACACACACACAAAAATACAGTGACAAAATCATTCATCCCACCGATTGAAAGGATATTTTAAACCCTTTTATGCCTAAATGTACGTATGTGCACATTTCAACTGTGTATTGTTTTATAACTTGTTTATGTTTCAGTTAACATTGAATTTATACATGTTCATTTGACACTAAATAGTATTCTAAAGCAGTTATTTCCAAATAAAGGCCACGCTGAGGGTGGGCAGGTGCTGAGGGGCAGGGCTGAGGGCAGGTGCCAGGGCAGGGGGCGGAGCCACCGTGGACCTGCGTCAATCAGCCTTCTATTCTGCTTCTCCAGAGTCTTCATGCTGTCATTTGAAGGGTCACCTCCACTAACAAAACGAATCTGGGCACATTTTATTTGAAAACGTAAATTTTAAAGACTACTTTGTGCCCATTGGTTTGACACCATTTTATGTGCTTACTATTTTTTTTCTTATTTTGTGTGAAATTTCTGCTCATAACCTCACCACAATTTTTGCAATTGAGATTTTTATCTACTTCAAATAAATTTCTTAGAAATCTTTATATGGTAAGATTATTAAGCTTTGTTACACATTTACATATGTTTTTCTATGTTTTCCTTTGCTTTTAAAATTTGCTTATAATGTTATTTTGACATATGGAAGTATTTAAATTTCCATGTATATGAAGATCCAAGTCTTCCTTTCTATTTATGCTTATGGAAATCTTCTTCACTCTGAGATCAGTTACATTTTCATCTCATTCCTTTTTCATTTTTTATATGAATTTTTTAAGTCCAACTATATGTTTGTGATGGAAGGCCCACACATACAATGTAAACTTGGGAATTTATTTAATTCTACAAAGAGTGAATTAAGTGCTTTATCATCTGCCTATTGTCTCTAACTTCCCTTAATCTTTCTGTTTTGCATATATTTACTTAAAAATTAGTGGACTTTTATGGTACATTTTAAAATATGAAAGAGCAAGGACCCTACTACATATTGATTTTTAAACTTTTTCTCAATAATCCAGCTACCAATTTTTCTTCCAGATTTGCTTTATATATGCCCTTAAAAATTAAATGTATATATTGATTTGGGAAGACTGGGCACACAAATTAATACATTTTCTCATTGTTCTCTCTGTGTAGTTGTTTTTTTTATTTTCTTTTCTTTGATGCACTCTGTTTAAAAATATTTCTCCAATAAGATATTGCATGTCTCTTCTTAAGGTTATTCTTATGTTATGTGTGTGTGTGTGTGTGCGCGCGCGCGCACGTGTGTGTATATAAAATAGTTTCCATACATCAGCAATCATCAATTGATACATATAATTGGAACTTTTTTATCAGTTAAAATGTGCTTCAGCTTGATTCTTTTGAATTTACAATAATGAAATGTCTGAACATAGCAATATTCTCCTCTCCTTTAGTGTGGATATATTTCATATTTATTTTTTGTTTTCTTTTTACTTTGGTAGGAACTTCCAGAGAAGTACAAAATATTAATATTCATGGTAACTGCAGCTGTTTCTGATTTTAATGAATGATTCCAAGATTTCCCAGTATGTATAACATTGGCCATGGGTTTGAGTTAAGCATTATTCTTCCTTCACTATGGCCTTTCATTGTTTTTTAAAGTTTTTCTGTCATGAAAGAATGAAGAAATTGATTGGATGGTTTTCTTTCTTCTATCAAGATGTTCTCTTGCTCTTCTTCTTTTACTCATTGACATTTTCAACTAAATTAATAGACTCCTTACTAGTAAAGCAAACGTTTCTATATTTAAACAACTAGATCATGAAATATTCACCTTAATTAGCTAATCTATTATTTAGAATTTTTGTATCTATCTTCATAATTGAGGTTGATGTTTCCTTTCCCTTCTCTTTGTCAATATTGTAGTTTGGTAATGTTGGCTTCATAAAATTAGTTCAAGAATGTTCCATGTATCCTAAGGCAAGAATTTTTGCCTTAGCATTAGAAACATTTCTTACTTTAAAATGCATGCTTCTGAGGCAGGAGTGGGTGGCCCCGGCACGAAGTCCTGCTGGCGGAGACCTGGTTGGACCAGGAACCTCAGAGGGGCCGGAGTGACGCTCGTGGTTAGGAGAATCTGGTTTTTCTTGCCCCCGCTCAAACACTTTTTTCTTCCCTCACGCCTCTTCTTTCCTCTTCCCTCCCTTCTCCCACTCTTGATTCAGTGAGGACTCTGGTGGTGGGTCCTGAAGCCACCGGAGTGTGCCCCGCCTGCCTGCCATCGTCCCGTTGCTTGTGGATGTAAGGGGTCCTGAAGACGTCTGCTTAAGACGTCAGACTTCGGGGCATTACCCAGAAGTGGAGAGTCAGCTCAGCTTGAGTCGACGAAACCCTCAGCCTGCCCCACAAGTTCGGACTTGCCAGCTTCCACAATTATGTGACCAAAGTCCAGTGAAAAGGAGGTCGGGCTATTCCGCCGCTTCACCACGTAGCACAGGAGCAGAAAGGAGACGGGTGCCTGGCAGCCCATGGGCCCGCGCGGCGGAGCGAGTGGAGCGGGCGGCAGATGCCCGGGGACGCCGAGGCTTTGGGCGGGGCCTGCCCGGGCTTCCAGACCGCCGCCACCAGGCCCGCACCGCCTGCGCCGCTGAAGCCCCGTGGAGGAGCCACCGCCGCCACCTGCACCGGGATCTGAGCCCGTGGTGCCAGAGGTGAGTGGGCGCTCGCTGCTCCAGCACCCACGAGGCTTTCAGGAGGTCGCCGCCACCAGCAGGCTCGCAACGCCTGCACCACTGGAGCCCCACGGAGGAGCCGCCGCCGCCGCCTGCAATGGGACCTGAGCCTGTGGCACCGGAGGTGAGCGGGCGCTCACTGCCCCAGCGCCCCTGAGGCTTTCGGATGGTTGCCGCTGCCACCGGGCCCACACCACCTGCGCCGCTGGAGCCCCGCGGAGGAGCCACCGTCACCACCTGCACCGGGACCTGAGCCCGTGGTGCTGGAGGTGAGTGGGCGCTCACTGCCCCAGTGCCCCCAGGTCTTCAGGGTGGTCGCCACCGCCACCAGGCCTGCACTGCCTGTGCTGCTGGAGCCCCGCTGAGGAGCCGCCGCTGCCGCCGCCGCTGGGGACAGAGTCCAGAGCAGCTGGCAACTACCCAAGAACTATATGAAACAGAGTTTCCGGGGTGTCCAGTAACCAGCCACACATCGGATGCAAGTTTGGAATTGGAGGAAAAGCTGAGATCGCAGTGAACATTGAAAACTCCATACACTCCCAATGAGACCCGGGCCTCACTAGACTGGGAAAATCTGACTAGGGTCGACCATATCTGAGGAGACCCATTCACAAAAAGGCTACATAGAGCAGAGCAAGAAACAGAAAAAACAAGAGGGGAAAAATTTT
>PVKY010006296.1:0-16180 GCA_004027775.1 Bradypus variegatus
CTAAGCTTCCACCTACCCCCACCCCACCCCCCAGGAAAGCTTTCCATTTTGCCCAACTTGGCCTTGATGAGAAAGCTGCACTAGGCTTAGAGACAGAAGAGGCTGGGTCCAAATCCTGACCATCATGTGACTTATACCAGGCCCTTCACTCCCCACTGGGCCTCAGCCTCCTCATCTAGAAAATGGGTATTAGGAGATCTTCTTTTCAGAAATTAAATTTTAACAAACTTGTGTTTCATTTTCTGTTCCATTAGTTCCTACCTTTGCTTATTTTATTTTCTTTCTGTTTGTTTTTGGGGAGTGGGACAGTTATTTTGTTCTTTTCTAGCTTCTTGATTTGAAAGCTTTGATTATTTCAGTTCTCTCCTGTTTTCTAATAAATGTACCTAAGATTATAAATTTTCCTCTGAGTACTACTTTGGCTGCCTCCCACAGGTTTTGGTGTAGACCTTTGACATTGTGATTTGTTTTCATTCTTGGCCCAAAGCCTAGCTCATAGCAGAGGCCCAATTCAGTGGGAGAAGTACAGCTGCCTGGGGTCAGAGCCCAGCCCAGCCACTCGCAGTGCCCTGTGTAACTTGGGCAAGACACTTCCCCTCTGCGGACCTCAGTGACATCACTGGTAAAACCTGGATCTTAATACTTACAGTGTTATTTAGATCCAGGGATAACGTATATGAAGTGGTATAGTTTACAGCCCACCCATGGCAGGTGCCAAGAAATGGTCTCACAATCAGGCTCAGGTGGGTGGGGAGAGGGACATTCTCTTGCCCATGTGTGGTGACAACTGTTTGTTCTCTCACACCCACCCCAGGTGTCGCTAAGACACCCCCTTAACTTTGGGCATCCATAAGGAGCCCTTCACTTAGGCTTTCCAAGACTCTCCTCTGAGCACTGGAGATAAGCAGTGGACAAGACAGATGTGAACCCTGCCCTCATGGAGTTCACAGCCTAGCAAAGAAAGGGACCCCAATCTGCAGTGGCACAGAGAAGTTCCATTACAAACTGCCAGGGAGTTCTGCGCAGGATAGTTGCACGGGGCTCTGAGTGGCCAAGTGCACAAAGGGGAACTGATTCCATGCGAATGAAGGTTCCCTGCAGAAGTAACATCTGAGCTGAGGACTGAAGGATAAGGAGGGGTAACTGGGCAAAGGTGGGGAAGAAAAGAGCAAAGCTCCTTGGCTGGAAGTGACAAGGAAGACTGAAAGGAGGCCACTGTGGCCAGAGCAGGGCTGTCAGATGAGGTTGGAGAAGGAGGCAGGAGGCAGAGCATTGGGGGTGGTGGAGGGGTGGGCAGTACAGTGATGTCTGACTTTCAGATACTGGAGGGAAAAGAACAGCTTTAGAGTCCAGCATGCCTGGGTTCTAATCCCAGTTTAACATTTAGATTTTGTCCTATGTCAGCATTCTATATCTACAAAAGGATGGTCATAGGGGACATGGAGTCAGAATGGAATACCCCCTAGGAGTGCTGAGCACAGCACCTGCCGCAGTAGGTGCTCCAGAAACAGGAGCTGTTAGATCACTGTCCTTTTCTCCAAATCCAGCTGCATCAGGGCTCTCTGGACAGGCTCTGGGGCCAGACCAGCTGGGTGTGAATCCTGGCAGACCCAGTACCAGCTGGGTGGCCTTCATATGGACCACTGGAGGTCGTCGTCATGATCATTCTTACAAAAGTATCTCCTGGGACATTTGTTTAAAATGCAGATTTCTGGCACCCTGGACCTGGGGAGCCAGGTGTGAGGGGCTAGGACCCAGGAGGTTCATGTTTTAACCTCATGTCTGAAGTGATTCAGATGCCCCTGGGAACCAGGGCTCCTGGTTGAAGCCCTGCACATCTGAGTTTCTTTGGTTGTCTTGCATTTCCTCCCACAGGTTTTGATGTAGACCTTTGTCATTGTGATTTGTTTCATTCTTGGCCTGGGAGTCAAGAATGAACAGTTTGTTTTCTTTCTTGCTCTGGGATCAGGAGCCCTGGGTTCAGGCCCAGCCCCTCACTTACTCTGTGAACTTGGGCCAGTGACTCTCCCTCTGTCAAGCCAGGATGGGACCTGCACCCAGGAGAGGGTTGGAGTGGTGGGTGTGGGCCTGCCCACCATTGCCTGACCAGCCTGTGTCCTCCCACAGCCTGCACTCCTGTACCTGGTGCCCGCCTGTATCGGCTTTCCCGTCTTGGTGGCGCTCGCCAAGGGGGAAGTGACGGAGATGTTCAGGTAAGGGCAGGGACACATGTTCACACGGGCACAGGTGCACCTGCCGGCAGCTAGTGGGGCCTGCAGAGGCATTTGTACACTTCTCCATGGGAATGTTGTTCCTGCCACCCGCCCCACCCCTTGCCCTTTCTGCCAGCCTGGGGGTGCCTGGCCCGTGGGCACCAAGGAAACCTTTTCCTGGGCTGGAGCCAGGGGAGGGCAAGTCCTTGCGGATCTCTAGGCAGCCCCTACCTTCAAATGCCAGCTGCATCCTGAGAGGGATTGGCTAGTGTGGATTTCTCTCCCGGCTGCCCCACTGGCAGGAGCCCTGGGTTCCCTTCCCAGCAGTGCCACTGTGTGGTTTCAGGCATGTCCTTCTCCCTCCACACCCTCTGTCCCATCTTGTGGGCAAAGGGAAGGGGCATGTGGAGGTGCCTAGTATGGTGGAAAGTGCCCCAGATTAGAAGTCAAGTGTCAATCCTTGTTCAGCCCCAACCAGCCATGGGACCTCAGGCACACCCCTTCCCCATTCAGGGACTCAGTTTCCCATGTTTAGGGCCCCACACCTGTCTCTATGGCTGTAACCCACAGCTAGTTTTCTCTCTCTCAGTTTGTATCTTGCTCACACCCAGGCCCCTTCCCCACAGCCATATCCACACCTGCCACACCCTGTGCACAGCCCCACCCAAACCCCAAAGCCTGCGTGACTCCAACAGGTGTCTGCTCCATGGCACCACCGACCCCGCCACCAGGGACCCAGAAATAGCTGCCAGCTGCAGTTGAAAGTGCCCACTCTGGGGCCTTCCACCCAGCTCCACCTGCCTGGCCTCCAAGTTGTCCCTCAAGCAGCCGCCAGGGCCTCCCCTGCACCTGGTGCCTGCAGGGGAACCTGTGACTCACCCCTCCCCCACGCCTGCCTCTGCCCTGCCTGGAAGCCACAGGCTCCCACCCTACTTGCCCATTTCTCCTGGCCTGGCAAAGCTCTGTGGTTTCTGAAGCAAGTGGGGGCAAGGAGGGTGGATGACCTTTGGGACAGCCCTAGGGAGCTTAGGGAGCCGGGACGGAGCGTCATCCCCTGAGCTCAGTACTTGGCCCTCACTCCCTCTGGCTCTCATCCAGCCTCCGGCCCCTTTCTCCCTCTCCTTGAAGTCACCTCCCTGGTCCCAGTCCTGTTGTGTCCTCCTCTGGCAAGCTCTGGCAGCCAGGGCAGAGTGTGCCCCCTCACTTACGGGTGCTGGTTTTTCTAAATGTCCTGCCTTGTAGACACCCTGCCCCCCCTTCTGCCTCCCCCACCCAGAAGGTTTTTAGGTTGAGGTGAGAAAGCAGGAAGTCTCTTTTCTCTTTCTGTCCATCTCTCCTCCCTGATTCTCCACCTCATCTTCTTTTTTACTTTTCCCTTTTTATATTCTTGTGTTTATTTTTAAATGGGTAACACAGTCACATGGTTCAAAATTCCCTAGCTGTGAGAGCTAGCACCCTCATGGCCCCCCACAGAGGCAGCCTGTGTTACACAGACAGCCCGAGACATCTGTGCACCTACAAGCAAATAATGCGTGTACATGTTCCCACAGAGGGGAACGCTCATAGAGTATCCTGTGTCTTGTTTTCCTCATAGAATAGTCTATCTTAGAAATACTTAGAGATATTTATATTTAGAGATATTTAGAGCAGCACAAATACAGCTAGAGCGTCCTTGTTCTTCTGCACAGCCGCATCGTGCTCCTTTATAGAGGTGCACCTTTTTTTTATTCTCCAAATGATACCAGCTTCTTTCCGCAAAGCCTAAAAATGCAGTGACACAGTTCTGCTCCCTCCTCCTTGGAAAGGAAATCTAACTCTGTCCTCCCCTTAGTTTTGCCCCTTCCATCTCTTTGTTTCTGTCTCTCTGTCTGTCTCTCGCACAGCTACGAGTCCTCGGCGGAAATCCTGCCTCACACCCCGAGGCTCACCCACTTCCCCACGGTCTCGGGCTCCCCAGCCAGCCTGGCCGACTCCATGCAGCAGAAGCTAGCTGGCCCTCGCCGCCGGCGCCCGCAGAATCCCAGCGCCATCTAATGCCTGGCGGGTGCCCACCTGCCTGCTTCCCCCCACCTGCCCCAGGGCCCAAGGTAGGGCCGACACTCAAGCTCCAGTGTACAGGGCAGGGAACGCCGCTGGGGTGGGCAGCAGGAGGCAGCTCCGCCACAGCCCCCAGGCAGCCACTGCCCTCAGCCATGGGGCCGGGAACCTCCACGCCGCATCAGTGACATGGAGTTCACATGAGCAAGTGGCATGAACAGCCCCTGTTGAACAGCAGTAGTTATCCTCACTGCTCGCTGTATATATATAACCTTGGGCAAGTCACTTTCCTCTTTCTGAACCTCTCCGTGTTCATCTCTCAGTGGGTTTTCTCTGGTCAGGAAATGTGCATATCGACCTTGGCATGAACTCACTTGCTCAGTAAGTGAAGCCCATGGTAATAGCTAATCCAGAGTGTCAACCTTCCAGAATGGCTCCTTGTCACTTGCCAGTAGAGTGCCCCCTGCACTCCCAGCCCTGGGGCTGAGCTGCCTGCCATGTGCCCTGGGAGCAGCCCACCCGCCATAACCTCCGCTGGCCGCCCCCTTCTTCCACTTCCTCCAGCACAAGCCCGGGCCCAACCTCTCCTCCACTTGCTGCTGCTCTTGGTGCCCCTTGGCACCATCAGGCACAGAGAAGGCAGAGCTGCCTGTCTGAGGAGGACACCCAGTGGGGCCTGGTCAAGTGCTGGAAGATGTGGGGCTGATGTCCCTCCTGTGCCCAGGGGGATCCTGGGGGGTTGGCTCTCCCCCTCCTCTAAATGTATTGTTTTTATTTTATTTCTTGGGTCAGTTACGAGGAGTCAAATCCTAAGGATCCGGCGGCAGTGACAGAATCCAAAGAGGGCGCAGAGGCATCGAAAGGGCTGGAGAAGAAGGAGAAATGATGCGGCTGCTGCCTGACCCTCTGAGGGCCAGACCAGACAGCGGGGGATGGACTGACACAGGCGGGCACGGGCACGGTGCAGGAGCCAAGGGTGGCTCTGGGAGAGGGCGACCCTGCTGGGGCAGGGCCACTGTGGCTTCTCCCGCTCCCCTTCTCCCGCCTTCCTCTGCCCGCCTCATCCCTTGCAGGCAAAGAAAGCCCCTAACCCCAATCTCTGGGCATCAGGGTGGGGGTGGGGGTGTGTGATTTTTAGATTTTGTATTGTGGACAGACTTTGCCTCGCATTAAAAACTCCTCCATTGCCGGGTGGGCCATGCTCCTGGAAGGGTGCTCTGCATTAGCACCAGCATCTTGCACTGGGTTTACTGGTCTCATCCTCCCACCCAGAGACTTCCTGGGGAGTGGGGTATCCCAACCTGTGGTGAGGTCCTGACCTCTAGGCCCCTCCATCCACCTGGGTGCCTGGCCAGTGTGCCAGCTCAGTGCCCCAGGCACACCCATTGGCCAGCAGAGGGGCCCATGAGCCCTCCTCTCCCCAGCCATTGGGTTTTTCCCCACCATCCTCTGAACACGGGCAGGGGGTAGTAAGGGTGTTGGGCAGGGGCTCACCATGCCCCCCACTTACCCTGGCGACTGGAGGCAGGGAGGACCAAAAGGCCAGGCTGACTCCAAAAGGCAGCCAATAGCAGACAAGCTAGAGAAATGGCCCCAGGGAAGAGTTTCCAGGCTGGCAAGCGCCAGCTTCCCTGGACCCGGTGTCCATGTGGCTTCAGCTGGAGGATGCCTGGGCTCTGGGTTACCCTGGAGATCAAGGCCCCATCTTCCATTCTGTCCATTCCCACAGTTCTTCCCAAAATGAGTACTGCAGGACCAGAGAGATCCTGAATCTGGGAGCCACCCTCTCCCCAACTGGGCCAGTCAGAGCCCAAAGGCCAGGTCCCCTGAAGAGTCGGGGACAGGGAGGGAACGAACTGTGCCAATCACCTGTTTCTCTACAGGCATAAGGCAGGCATTGGGTCTGACAATTCAGAGAGGCCACAGCAGAGAACGGGATCCCGGGGCCAGGGTTTCCCCAGGAGTTGCTGCAGAAGAGCCCCCAGTGGAGCAGGTGAGGGTGAGCACAACCCTCAGCAACCTGCCTAGTGCAGGACTGACTGCTGGAAAAACAGTGGGAGAGGTCGCCACTGGCCTGAGACTCAGGCCCTAACTCCCCACTCCAGGGCTCTCTGTTGCCCAGGTGAAAATAGCAGCAGCTTCCAGACGGTTTGGAGCAGCCACGGGACAAGCACGAGCGGAGAATCAAGAACATTGTAAGACACCTGCTAGCCGATAGGGGTTGAGCTGTTAGATGTGCAGTTACCTCAATACAGGGTTCTATTTAATTCTCAGATTTCTAGTCTGGGGTACAGTTGCAACCACTCCCCCAACCCCTTGTTGCAAACGAAGGAACTGAGGCCAACTTGCTAGTAGACATTAATTTGACCTCAAGCAATCCAGTGGGACTCCAAGTTCCTAAGGACTGTGCGACCCCCTCCAGACCCCTGGGCCTGAGTCACTGGCTGGTGTGCTGAGTGCCTCTGAGCCAGCCACCCACCTTCTCTGGGCCCAGGATTCTACAAAAAGGAAAGGAAGGGTAGGAAATCTCAAAGGTTCCTCTTGGCCTGGGTGTCCCTTTCAGGGGCTTTTCAGCACTCTGCTGGCTCTAGTTGCCTCCGGAGGGGAGGCCGTGTGGTCCTGGAACAAGGTCCCTCTGAGGGAGGCAGATGGGGTGGGCGGCCCAGGCACACAGCGTAGCTGGCTCTGCGGCCCAGGGCCCACAAAGGCCCCATTGAGTCACTGCCGGCCCCCGGCAGAGGCTGAGGTGGCGGTGGCGCCAGGCGCCTGCCACCTAATGACCATCCTGGCCCGGCCAGATGTTCCACAGACCTCAGCAGCAGCCATCCAGGGCCCGCCCGCCCAGCCAGCCAGTGCCGCCGCAGAGGCCACTCTAATTCCAATTAACCAGCTTCAGCTGAGCAAACAGTGGGCAGTGGTGGCTCAGCCCGGGCGGTAGGCCCGGCCCGCAGAGCCTCCGAGTCTAGACTCCAGATGTGAGCCGCCACCACCAGAGTCCCATGGAAAAATGGCAGCACGCCGGACATGGATTAGGCCTGCATGCGAGGGAGTCAAGGGTGAGGGTGGGTCCTTGGGACTGCGTCAAAGCCCCCATGTTCTGCCCTGGATTTGCTAAGTGTTCTTTTATGTGCCTCAGTCTCCCTTGACTAATAAGAAGGGAGGACCCTCCATGGGGGGGGAGCCCAGCCCTGCTGACCCAAAACACTCTATTTGTATTTAACATGCCTGGCATTATACAATGTATTTTAGAAGTATTTACTTACTTAATCCTCATAAGAACCCTATGAGGTGGGTCCCGTCATTTTTACAGATAAGGAAACTGAGGCATAAAGTAAATACTAGGGGAGGTTTGAACCCAGGGTGCCAAATTTCCAAATCCTTGATGTCCAAACACTGCAGTTGACATAAATTGGGATGCTAGATTCCTGGTTTTCTTTCTTGGGTGCAGCATTGGAAGGTGGGAGCAAAGTGAGGGACAACCTTAGAATGTGACACAGCAGGGCTGAGTTCCCCAGTGTGACAGCAGTTCTGGCCACTGTTTCCTCAGCTGGAAAATGGGTGAAACCCTCCCTCCCTGGTGGGTCCAACTTTCCATCTTGGGTGGGGTGGGGGGAGAGCCTCGAGATGCCCCGTCAGGCCTCAGCAGCAGCTATGAGTCAGATGCTGGCCAAGTCACTGGGGACACAGCAGGGAACACAGGCAGCCAGATGCCCGCGCTCTCAGAACTGCCCTGGTTGGAAGACAGACTTGAAATGGCTGCATAAATTGATTATGTCAAGTCAAAAGCTAGGACATAAGTAAGGCAGGAAAGGGGCCTCTCAGCTCCCACAAAATCTGGGGTCTCTGAGGGACCAGGCAAGGGCCTGAGATGGTGAAGTTCAGAGTTCAGTCATCCTTACACAAATGAGGGAACTGAGTGTGCTCCCTCTCCTCTTCCCGTCCCCCCCCAAAAAAAGGGCAAGATTTGCCTGAGGTCTCACAATAAGCGGGGATCAGAGGTGCTGCTGCGCCCATTCCCCCCGCCACCCCCTATTATTCCAGGCGGGGGCGTGGGAGGCTGAGGCGGGTTGGAGGAAGCTGCATCCTGCCCGCGTGCGTCAGGAAGGGCCAAGCGAGCGGGAAGGAAAGCGCCACCCCCCACCTCCGCAGTGGCCACACCTGGGCTCTCCAGGCGGGCAGGGGGGCCCGGGCGGGCGCCTGGCTCCAGCGAGTCTGGGCCGCCTCCCCGCGCCGCCCCGTGGGGGCCGCCAGATGGGCCACCCGCCCGCCCAGCGACGCAGGCAGGAAACGGCCGGCCTCGGCTGCCAGGAATGCGGACGTGAGGGGAGGGGGCCGCCGGCGAGAGGCGGGGGCGTCGCCCGGCGGGGAGGGGCCGGGCCAGAGGGAGGAGCCAAGCAGCGGCCCAGCCTATGGGCCGGCCGGACCCCGCAGGCTTGCGTGAGCGTCCGAATCCGCGCTCTTGACAACTTAGGCTCGTGTCAGGTCGCTTTTCTGTGCCTCAGTTTCACATCCGGTGTTACAGAGCTGATTACCCCAGCTCTCTTCTTACTGCATTGTGACCTCAATGCAGTCTCTTTCCTTCTGTGTTCCTCCGTTTTCTCACCCAACAAATGGGGCGAACAGTAGCACCTCCCTTGTTTACTGGCTGTCCCCACTGGGATGTAAATTCTTCGAGAACTGAGCCTTTCTTTTCCTCTTCACCGCTGTAGCCCCAGTGCCTGAAACGGGGGCACTCAGTATTTGTTGAGTGAATGAATGAATGAATGAATGAATCGAAAGACTGGACACAGTCGTGGGGACCTGTACACAGCAAGCAGCAACATCTTAGATCTACCGTTTACCAACTGTGTGGATTTGGGCAAGTGACTTCGTGTCTCTGAGCCTCAGTTTCCTTATCTATCTCATGGGAGGCTGTGAGGATTAAGCGAAATAATCCATGGAACTCACATCCTCAATAGATGATAATTATTTAAGGAACAGTCTCCAAGATGTAAAAAAAGAGATGCTATTTGGGTAAATTGGGGTCAACGAACATACAAAGGAATCATAGCTTGCAAAAAGCTTTTTGCTGTACATGTAGTATTTTGTATGTTTTGTCTTTTTGAGTCAGGTGAACATATTTTTCAAAAATAAATACAATTTAAAAATGAAAATAAATCCAGCCCTAGAAAAAAGAAATATCAACTATTATCTAAAACTCAGAGAGGGTCTGAAACCTGTCCAGGGTCACAAAGAGCTAAGAAATGGCAAAGATGATATTTGAATGAGAGAGAGAAGAGTGAGGAAGAGTGAGAGATGTGGAGAAGCAAGCAGATCCCACAGGCCTCCTGGGCCAGGCCAAGTCACTCAGGCTTTATTCTGAAGGCAGTGGGGAGCCAGGGAAGGGTTCTGAGCGAGGAAGTGATATAACCCTTTCCAGGCATTTAGAACTGGAGAACAGGAAGCCAGGGATAGTCCTCCAGGCACGTGATGACAGCACTCTAAATGATAAATGGGTAAGGGCCATAGGGGTGGATGGAGGAGAGACTGAGGACTCAGAGTGGCCCTAAAAGGACCATCCAGATGTCCCTCAGCAGCAGAGCAGGACCACCAACCCAGGTATCCTGCCTCCACTCCCCAGTTTCCTCTTCCTTGGGAGATGTTCAACACATGCCCCTCCCACCCTGAAAGACGTGCTAGGCCGCCTCTTGGTGCCTGGGTCCTGTCTGGCTGGAAGAAGCCTAAATTCCCAGCAGCTTTCAACTGAAGGGATCCAGAGGAATGAGGGTGCTGGGCGTAGAGAACTGAGGCTAGCACATTTCCCCAACCTCAGGGTGTTTTCAGAGAAACGGGCCTGTTTGCATGCGCTGGTCCACGCAACTGTGATGCCCCACACACAAGTGCAACGCGCCTCACACCTGGCGTGTGAGCCTGCACAGGTGACAGCCTGTGGTACTTGTGTGTACCCCTCCCTGCAGGCACCCAGATAGCCAATCCGCCCTGGGAAGAACCTCATGGAATAACAACAGCAGTGCCAACTGTCGTTTCTGAGCACTGACTGTACACCCAGCACTGTCTCGTGTGCCTGCGTGCGGTACACATCACATCCTGCATGTTCTCATTGCCTCCCACGTGCTCAGTCCCCATTACACAGATTTGGAAGTAAAGGCACAGAGAAGAAAAGGAACCTGTGCAGCAATCAGGAGCTCATATTGGGCCACCACCCCATGCCTAGCCTGACTGGGCCCTTCTCCCTTGTCACTTCTCATGTCATTAAATACTCATTTATAAAAAAAAAAATCTTTTATATCACGAAGCTGCATACATGCCTTGTAGAAAATCAGAATATATACAAAAAGTAGGAGATATTCCCACTGCATAGTCCCACTGTTACTGCTATTAATACCTTAACGTAGATACAGGCATTTTTTTTTCTGTGCTTATGATGTAATTTTTTTTTTACCCAAATAGGATCTATTGAGCATACTTCTTTGAACCTATTTTGTTTCCACCATTAACAACCTCCTCCTCCTCCTCATTTCGGTCAGTTGTCATCTGATATGCAGACAACATCCCTCTTCTTTATCATTTTAAAGCAGAACAGGTGAGACAAACAGCCTATCTGCATATGAAGGCAGACCGCCGCCGGCCGATGACCCACTAGGGTCTGTGCCGGGCCCTTCCTCCCCTCCTCCCCCTGCCTCTCCAGGGCTGCGGAGTGACCTGCCTGAAGTCCCTGTGCCCCCCACCCCCCGGGACCAGCCCTGGGATGGGAGTGAGGTGGGCAGGGGCCCAGCATCCTCACCCAAAGCCTCCACCCGCCTGTCCAGTCAGCCCCAGGAGGCGCCCTCCCTTGCTGCCAGGTGCTGGGTGCCCACCCCTTCCTGGGTCACCCCAGGCACGAGGGGCAGGGGAGGTAAGGTCACAGGCGGCACACCAGGGACACACGTGTCACAGGTGATGGGGGTAGGGGGCATAGGGAAACCCCAGGGAGCCAAGATGGGAAAGCCAGAGGCTGAGATGTGGAGTTGGGGGTTGGGGCCGAGCCCCTTTCTGCTTGACCCAGGTCTTTTTGGCTTGTCAGGTTCTGTGCGATTGCGATTCTTGTGTGAGAGAGTGTGTTCTCGTGAGAATCTGGGGGAGCACGTGGATTTGTACAAGCATGTGGAGGAGTATGAGGGTGTGGAAATCTTACCAGGGCAGTGTTGTAGGTGCGTTTCTACCTGGTTGTATTTGTGAACACATGCTTACATGTTTGCGTCTATGCTGGTGTGTTTAGGATTGTTTGTGAGGACATTTGTGAGCACTGAGGTGAGTGTGGGCATATGTGAGGGAGAGAAAGAGACGGTGACATGTGTGCCTGTGGGAATGTTAAGGAGTTTTATAAAGGCTTTGCTTGTGCGAGCTTGTGCCTGTGTGCCTTCGGCCCTTCTCTCTGCCCGGGAGTGTGGGTGTGGGTCCCGGACCTCATTCTGTGGCTCCCCTCTCCCTGCATCACTCCCCAGTCTTTGGGTCTCCACCGGCCTTCCCATGGATCCCTCTCTTCGGGCCTCAGGGAGAAGCTCCAGGAAGAGCACAAACCCCGGGGGCAGGGAAACAGCGTTCGCAACTCTGACTCTCCTGTTCTCTCACTGTGTGGCCTGGGCCAACTACCTTGGAGCTTCAGTTTCCTCTTCTGTAAAATGGGGATAACAGGACCCTCCTCGTGGGGTCCATGTGAGACAAGACCTAGAACCGCACCTGGCTCACACCCCCTGGGGTGGGCGGCTGGTGGTTGTTATTCTGATTACCATTACTCTCCTCTCTACTTCCGGCCTCTTTCCTAAACCCAGGCCGGTCCTCTCTGCTCTGGCCAAATTGATGACTCCTTTGTTATTTAAGCCTAACACTTTCCCCTGATTTGCTCCATAGCTATTCACTAATCACTTTGGATGTACTTAGGAAATACCTGCGCGAATGGAAGAGCCATTCAAGGAATGGGGGGGGGGGGTGCTGCTGGAAAATTCCCCAGAGATGCTGATATGCGCACCCACTCTGAAAAGCTCAACTTGAACTGTTAAGGCCCAATCTGCGGCGCAATCTGTGGGAAAATTGCAACTGAGAGTGAAAGAAAGGGTTTTTTTCCCTTAAAAAAATTTTTTTGTTCTCAATTTAAGCCCCACAAGATGGAGATTGCCTGTAATAAGAAATTAAACAAGAAGGGAAATCCCATTATCTGTTGTTTCCAAAAAAAATTAAAAATGGGTCCCTCAGGATTCTGCGGGGACCCCCTTCCCAGCCGCTGTGTGGTCCAGGCCTGAGCCCCCCTGCCCGGCCCACCCCCAGCCTGGTGCTGGTTCCCAGGATTCACATGGAAATGAAGGCATCCATCTTCCCCGAGACGCATGGGCCCACCCGGTCCCGCACAATGGCCCCCAGCGCCCCAGCCCCACCACCTGTTGGATTTTCCCAGGGAAGGGAGGGAGGAGGCAGACAGGAGTCCCTCCCTCCCAGCCCCTAGCCCCACTTGTGTCTGGCCGGGGAGAAAGACAGAGCGCCCACCCCTCGGTCTCCTTGTCCATCCTCAGTAGCCACATCCTCAGTTTCCTCATCTGCAAAATGGAGGTGACAGTACCTGAGTCGCAGTGAGGCTGAGAGGGTTCCGACAGGTAAGAGGCTCGAACTGTGGACCGCAGGACAAGTGGAGGCAGGGTTAGTAATGGAACCGAGAAGTTCGGATTTAAGAAATGATTACGATAACTGAAGCATCATACAGATATTTCATTTTACTTTCTAGTGTATTCAAATAGACAGGGAAATACTTGAAATTGCTAAACTATCGTCCAGCTGCCCGATCTTTGATGATTGTGTAACTTTACAACCTTTATCTTGTGATTGTAAAAACCTTGTGACTGACCCTCACTTGTACCCTCTTATCCTGTTTTTCAACTTTAGAGTCTTACGATCACTAAAGACAGACCCTAATATTTATTAATGAAAGGCATTTAGTCAGCCCAGAACTAACCCACCCCAATTCCAAAGCTATCTTTGTACACAGAACTGGATCTATCCAACTTGGCCCACCTGACATGTGTAGTAGCTTAAACTTTAACTTGTAAGCAACCTATACCTCATTATAATACTGAAAATCCTGCCTATCACCATATTAGAGCACCATTTTCTTAAATGAGTTCTGTGACTAAGCATGTAATCAATCTGCGTATACTCAATAATGAGAACATCTTAACCTCCTCATCTCGAGCCTTTGTGCTCATCCTAAAACCTGCCCATCTCTTGGTTCTATAAGACCACCAGAGTTACTGCTGCAGTTCGGGGAGACAAATTTTTAGGCTGATAGGCTTCACTTCTAGCAATAAACGCTTTCTCTCTTTGAAAGCCCGGTGTCTCAGGAATTGGTCATTTGAGTGCATCCAGCAGAGAACTCACCGTTTTTGATCGGTATCAGTAATGAACTCTCAGGAGTCCCTTCTGTTTCTTGAGGGCTTACGCTGGACCAGCAAGGTAGAGCACATGACATCACTGGTCCCAGTGCGTCCCCACCACAACCATACAGGGTGGCACTGTTGGATTCCATTGGCAGAAGAGAAAACCGAGGCCTAGAGAAGGTCAGTTGCCTGCCCAAAGTACCACAGTACCCCAAAATGGCAAGGCCAGGATTTAAATCCAGTTTTGCCTCCCCACACATGCTGAACCCTAAACCACTACGTTATATTCATTTTCATTACTATTATTATTATCATTATTACAATTATTGAATTACATAATGATCCTGGAAAAAGCCATATTAAAGTCCCTAAGGAAGCTAGGAAAGGAAAGACACCTAAATATCACTCATCTCTGTCTCCCTAGAACTTGGCCAGAGGCTGGCACACAGTAGGTGCTTAATAACTGAGGATTGAGTGAATGAAATAACTAAGGAAGAAAGGGAGGGAGGGAGGGAGGCCTCGAGGGAGGAAGGGAACATCCATTATTTTGAGCACACATCTTTATTCTCTGGGTCTTGGAGTTTGCTTAATCATCTGTTACATTCTATTAAGCACTTATTGTTTGCCAGGCACTATTATCTGGCTGGTTTCAAAGTTTTCCCACATTGCTTGCTCTTAACAGAGTGATGCTGGAATTGTTGTTCCACTTTGGTTTATAGCCCTTAGGAATTAAAATGCCCATGAGCTAAATGACTTCCCAAGTAAATACACAATCCCACCTTGTGTTAAGTGACTGACTAATGGGAGCAGGCGACATTTATCAATTGCAGAAAATCAAAATCATTGCCTCTTCAAATGGAATCTTGGAAACATGGGTTCCCCCCTGCTGCTCCCCAGTGCAGGAATCACCTCTCCTGCACCCTCCCCCAAATCCAGCCACACTTCTGCACTTAAATACTCAAACAAGGGTTTTCTCTATGCGTTTATGGGCATAGGGATGGGATTAAGAATGACTTTTTGTTTTGTTTGGTGCTGACCTACATTTTCAAATGCTTATAATGAATATGTTGCCATTTTAATCAGCTTTAATACAAGGAATATATTATTATGAAAAAGCAAATGATACAGAAGCAAATAAAACAGAAAGGGTGAGGCCCACCTTCAATCTTAGTGATCCCACTTTCCAATTAAATGCACATTTTTCTATGCGTATGTAAAAGGTAAATCCTAGATGAACCTGGAAAATATGCTAAGTGAAAGAATGCAATCACAAAACACCACCTATCTTATGATTCCATTTACATGAAATTTCCCGAATAGGCAAATCTATAGAAACAAAAAGTAAATAATAGTTGCCTAGTTGCCAGAGGGCTTGGCTGGTGGGGGGGTTTGAGAAAATGGGGAATGACTGCTAATGGGTATGGGGTGAGGAACATGTTCTAAGATTGTGGTAATAGTTGCACAACTCTGAATATACTAAAAACCATTGAACTGTACACTTCAAATGGATGAATTGTATCATGTGGGAATTATATCTCAGTAAAGCTGTTAAAGAAAAAAAAATAAATAGAAATGCTCCTTTCCCAGAGACAGGGACTTCACTACTTTCAACCCTCCTGTCCTACTTCCAGTGCCCTGTGAGCACCCAGGGGAGTTTCACCCACTTGTTCCGACATCTCCCAACAGAATCTCAGAGTGGGGGCTAGTTCCCAGGGACATAGTGCACTCCCTTAATTTTTTCTGAGTCCAGATCTCTCCCCCTTAGCTTTTCATTTAATTTCCTCTTCTGGATAGACAGTACATGCTCATGGTGCCCAATTCAGAAGATGCAAGTCTCCCTTCTTCCCCCTTCAGCGACAGCCCCGCTGACTAGTTTCCTAGGAAAAGTGGGCAGATGCAAACAAATACCTATATAATCTTATTCTTTATTTTTCTTCTTTTGTTAATAAAAGTGGTGATGGTATATACTCACTACTCTGCAACTCTTGTTTTGTTTTGTTTTTCCCACTTATCAACATACCTCAGAGATCTTAGCATCCCAGGAGGCAGAGAGCTTCCTCGGCTCTCTTTTACAGCTGGCTGGTTTTCCACTGAATGGATAAAACATCATTTTTTTCAACCAATCCCCTAGGGATGGACATTCGGTGGTTGCTGTTCCTGTACATACATCATTTCACATGTTTGAGTGTGTCCTTAGGATAAATTCCAGAAAGTAGAATTGCTGTCTCATGATTTCTGAGAGCCCCAAGGTATTTCATAGTTTATTTAGCCATTTTTCTTTTGATGAACATTTAGGTTGTTTCCAGTGATTTGCTCTTAAAAACACGGCTGTTACGAACACCCCTGGACATCCCTCCTGGATCCCTTTAAGTAACCTGTTAGAAGCTGTGGATCCTTTCCCTCAGAAAAATGCATCCATCTCCCAACTTTGAAACCCACTCAGGAGCCTCGAACTTAAGAAACTCTGAACTAAACCAACTGCCATCATTGTACAAATGGAGAAACACAAAGCCCAAGACCAGAAAG